>OX030963.1:3933157-4020657 GCA_943735955.1 Piscicola geometra
TGAGGATGGCTGTATAGAGGTTTTTCACCTATCATCAACCCATCACCCCCCTCCCTCTTGACCCCCTCAAGACCACCACCCCCCTTTCTCTTGACCCCCTCAAGACCACTACCCCCTCCCTCTACCCCCTCAAGACCACCACCATTCGCCCTTTTGACCCCTTCAAGACCACCCCAGAGTTTATTGATTAGAAACGCCTGCACGTCCATATGAAGAGCACACCACACAAGAAACAACCAACCACCAACCCCACAACCTTTTTCCCATTAACCACACCACACTCTCTCCCACACCCTCCTTCCCAACCAACCAACCACACGCTCCCTCCCAACCAACCAACCACACGCTCCCTCCCAACCAACCAACCACACCCTCCCTCCCAACCAAACAACCACCAACCACACCCTCCCTCCCAACCAACCAACCACACCCTCCCTCCCAACCAACCAACCAACCAACCAACCACACCCTCCCTCCCTCTCAACCAACCAACCAACCAACCAACCAACCACACCCTCCCTCCCTCCCTCTCAACCAACCAACCAACCACACCCTCTTTCCCAACCAACCAACCACACCCTCCCTCCCAACCAACCAACCACACCCTCCCTCCCTCTCAACCAACCAACCAACCACACCCTCCTTCACAACCAACCAACCACATCCTCTCTCCCAACCAACCAACCAACCAACCACACCCTCCCTCCCAACCAACCAACCAACCACACCCTCCCTCCCAACCAACCAACCAACCAACCACACCCTCCATCCCTCTCAACCAACCAACCAACCAACCAAACCCTCCCTCCCTCTCAACCAACCAACCAACCACACCCTCCTTCCCAACCAACCAACCACACCCTCCGTCCCAACCAACCAACCACACCCTCCTTCCCTCTCAACCAACCAACCAACCACACCCTCCTTCCCAACCAACCAACCACACCCTCCCTCCCAACCAACCAACCACACCCTCCCTCCCAACCAACCAACCAACCAACCACACCCTCCCTCCCTCTCAACCAACCAACCAACCACACCCTCCCTCCCTCTCAACCAACCAACCACACCCTCCCTCCCTCTCAACCAACCAACCAACCACACCCTCCTTCCCAACCAACCAAACACATCCTCTCTCCCAACCAACCACACCCTCCCTCCCAACCAACCAACCAACCAACCACACCCTCCCTCCCAACCAACCAACCACACCCTCCCTCCCAACCAACCAACCACACCCTCCCTCCCTCTCAACCAACCAACCAACCAACCAACCAACCAACCAACCACACCCTCCCTCCCTCTCAACCAACCAACCAACCACACCCTCCTTCCCAACCAACCAACCACACCCTCCCTCCCAACCAACCAACCACACCCTCCTTCCCTCTCAACCAACCAACCAATCACACCCTCCTTCCCAACCAACCAACCACACCCTCCTTCCCAACCAACCAACCAACCAACCACACCCTCCTTGCCAACCAACCAACCACACCCTCCCTCCCAACCAACCAACTACACCCTCCCTCCCAACCAACCAACCAACCAACCAACCACACCCTCCCTCCCTCTCAACCAACCAACCAACCAACCACACCCTCCCTCCCTCTCAACCAACCAACCAACCACACCCTCCTTCCCAACCAACCAACCACACCCTCCCTCCCAACCAACCAACCACACCCTCCCTCCCTCTCAACCAACCAACCAACCACACCCTCCTTCCCAACCAACCAACCACATCCTCTCTCCCAACCAACCACACCCTCCCTCCCAACCAATCAACCAACCAACCACACCCTCCCTCCCAACCAACCAACCAACCAACCACACCCTCCCTCCCAACCAACCAACCACACCCTCCCTCCCTCTCAACCAACCAACCAACCAACCAACCAACCAACCAACCACACCCTCCCTCCCTCCCTCTCAACCAACCAACCAGCCACACCCTCTTTCCCAACCAACCAACCACACCCTCCCTCCCAACCAACCAACCACACCCTCCCTCCCTCTCAACCAACCAACCAACCACACCCTCCTTCACAACCAACCAACCACATCCTCTCTCCCAACCAACCAACCAACCAACCACACCCTCCCTCCCAACCAACCAACCAACCACACCCTCCCTCCCAACCAACCAACCAACAACCACACCCTCCCTCCCTCTCAACCAACCAACCAACCAACCACACCCTCCCTCCCTCTCAACCAACCAACCAACCACACCCTCCTTCCCAACCAACCAACCACACCCTCCGTCCCAACCAACCAACCACACCCTCCTTCCCTCTCAACCAACCAACCAACCACACCCTCCTTCCCAACCAACCAACCACACCCTCCCTCCCAACCAACCAACCACACCCTCCCTCCCAACCAACCAACCAACCAACCACACCCTCCCTCCCTCTCAACCAACCAACCAACCACACCCTCCCTCCCTCTCAACCAACCAACCAACCACACCCTCCTTTCCAACCAACCAACCACACCCTCCCTCCCAACCAACCAACCACACCCTCCCTCCCTCTCAACCAACCAACCAACCACACCCTCCTTCCCAACCAACCAAACACATCCTCTCTCCCAACCAACCACACCCTCCCTCCCAACCAACCAACCAACCAACCACACCCTCCCTCCCAACCAACCAACCAACCAACCACACCCTCCCTCCCAACCAACCAACCACACCCTCCCTCCCTCTCAACCAACCAACCAACCAACCAACCAACCAACCACACCCTCCCTCCCTCTCAACCAACCAACCAACCACACCTTCCTTCCCAACCAACCAACCACACCCTCCCTCCCAACCAACCAACCACACCCTCCTTCCCTCTCAACCAACCAACCAATCACACCCTCCTTCCCAACCAACCAACCAACCAACCACACCCTCCTTCCCAACCAACCAACCACACCCTCCCTCCCAACCAACCAACCAACCAACCACACCCTCCCTCCCTCTCAACCAACCAACCAACCACACCCTCCCTCCCTCTCAACCAACCAACCAACCACACCCTCCTTTCCAACCAACCAACCACACCCTCCCTCCCAACCAACCAACCACACCCTCCCTCCCTCTCAACCAACCAACCAACCACACCCTCCTTCCCAACCAACCAAACACATCCTCTCTCCCAACCAACCACACCCTCCCTCCCAACCAACCAACCAACCAACCACACCCTCCCTCCCAACCAACCAACCAACCAACCACACCCTCCCTCCCAACCAACCAACCACACCCTCCCTCCCTCTCAACCAACCAACCAACCAACCAACCAACCAACCACACCCTCCCTCCCTCTCAACCAACCAACCAACCACACCTTCCTTCCCAACCAACCAACCACACCCTCCCTCCCAACCAACCAACCACACCCTCCTTCCCTCTCAACCAACCAACCAATCACACCCTCCTTCCCAACCAACCAACCAACCAACCACACCCTCCTTCCCAACCAACCAACCACACCCTCCCTCCCAACCAACCAACTACACCCTCCCTCCCAACCAACCAACCAACCAACCAACCACACCCTCCCTCCCTCTCAACCAACCAACCAACCACACCCTCCTTCCCAACCAACCAACCACACCCTCCCTCCCAACCAACCAACCACACCCTCCCTCCCTCTCAACCAACCAACCAACCACACCCTCCTTCCCAACCAACCAACCACATCCTCTCTCCCAACCAACCACACCCTCCCTCCCAACCAACCAACCAACCAACCACACCCTCCCTCCCAACCAACCAACCAACCAACCACACCCTCCCTCCCAACCAACCAACCACACCCTCCCTCCCTCTCAACCAACCAACCAACCAACCAACCACACCCTCCCTCCCTCTTAACCAACCAACCACACCCTCCTTCCCAACCAACCAACCACACCCTCCCTCCCAACCAACCAACCACACCCTCCTTCCCTCTCAACCAACCAACCAACCACACCCTCCTTCCCAACCAACCAACCACACCCTCCTTCCCAACCAACCAACCACACCCTCCCTCCCAACCAACCAACCACACCCTCCCTCCCAACCAACCAACCACACCCTCCCTCCCAACCAACCAACCACACCCTCCCTCCCTCTCAACCAACCAACCAACCACACCCTCCCTCCCTCTCAACCAACCAACCAACCACACCCTCCCTCCCTCTCAACCAACCAACCAACCACACCCTCCCTCCTAACCAACCAACCACACCCTCCCTTCCAACCAACCAACCACACCCTCCCTCCCAACCAACCAACCAACCACACCCTCCCTCCCAACCAACCAACCAACCAACCACACCGCCTTCTTCTCACCCTTTCTGCAGCGACCTCCATGCGACATCCCTCCTATAGTGTTTGCCCTCGAAGCACACCACCTCAGCCGCCTGGTTCGTCCTCCTGGAACACTCCTTCAACGAGGCAGCCTTCGCCACCAGCGTCAGCACCCTGCCGCCCTTGGTGAAGAGTCGGCCAGTGGCGTCAGTGCTGGTGCCCGAGTGGAAGAGCTGCATGCCTGGTGCCAGCGCCACTGCTGCAGAAAGGTCTGTCGTGTGGTGTGGTGGTGGAGTGGAAGAGGTGTAGTGGTGTGGTGGTGGATTGGAGAAGGTGTGGTGGTGTGGTGGTGGAGTGGAGAAGAGGGGAAGTGGTGTGGTGGTGGAGTGGAGGAGGTGAGGTGGTGTGGTGGTGGATTGGAGGAGGTGTGGTAGTGTGGTGGTGGATTGGAGAAGGTGTGGTGGTGTGGTGGTGGAGTGGAGAAGAGGAAAAGTGGTGTGGTGGTGGAGTGGAAGAGGTGAGGTGGTGTGGTGGAGTGGAGGAGGTGTGGTAGTGTGGTGGTAGAGGAGGTGAGGTGGTGTGGAGAAAAGAGGAGGTGGTGGGAAGTGGTCACTGAGTAGAAGAGAGCAGTTATATAATACGAAGAAAAGTCAAGGCATCTCAATAATGCTGGATCACATCAAACTAACAAAAGACACCACAACTCAAGACCCTCCTCACCACTCACCACACAAAATCCACCACACAACACAACGCTCCAAGCGACACTGCAACACACTCACCACACATACCATACACAACACGACAGCCAAAACCACACACAAAAGCAGCACTGACTTGTGATTTCGACGGCCTCTTGAGCGACCTTGACAGGGTATCCCTCGCTGGCCAGCACCACTGCGAGAGCACTGTCGCCACTGAAGGTGACCTCCACCTCGCGCAGGCTGCCACGCACGCAAGCCATCATCACGCTGTACAGGTCAGAGGTCAGCAAGGGCATCAGGACCTGCCAGCGTTGATGATGATGATGATGGAGCTTATGTTGATGCTAATAGTGGTGGTGGTAGTGATTATGTTGGAGTGAATGGTGAGGATAATAAACTTCACATGCCCCTCCCCCCACCTGCGTTTCAGGATCTCCTAACCTGCAGTTGAACTCGAGGACTTTGGGTCCATCCTTCGTCAGCATCACTCCAACGTACAAGACTCCTGAGGTGTGTTCAACTAGTGAGAAGCCACAACCTCCCCCCTCTCCACTCACCCATCCTATCCTCCTCTGCCACCCCCTTAACCCCCTTACCATTTACCCCCTCCACCCACCCTAGCATCTCCTTCACCTTCCACCCACCCACCTACAAACGGCATTACCACCCATCCACCCACGCACCCATCCACCCACCCACCCACCCATCCACCAACCAACTCCTCTTTCCTACCACCCACCCACCCACCAACCAACTCCTCCTTCCTACCACCCACCTACCCACCAACCAACTTCTCCTTCCACCCACCCACCCACCAACTCCTCCTTCACCTTCCACCCACCCACCCACTCACCAACCAACTCCTTCTTCACCTTCCACCCACCAACCAACTCCTCCTTCACCTTCCACCAACCCACCAACCAACTCCTCCTTCCTACCATCCACCCACCTACAAACGGCCTTCCCATCTCCTTCAACACATGCACAGTCTTCTTGATCACATCCTCCTCAACCGTCTTCAGTGTCGAGGCAGACACCTGGCGACGCAAGTTTAAAGCATTCCTTTAGTTGTAGTTTCTAACGGCCAAATGGTGAGTCACCTTCAAGAATTCCTCTACTCAACCATTGCAACACGCACAATTAATCCCTTCAAACCCCCCCCCCCTACTTCCAAACCCCCAATCACACCATCTCCCCATCCCGCCCTTCTTCATATCCTCCCATAAGCACCAAGGCACTTCCAGGCGTCACAACCAAGCTAACTGAAACATCACAAACACCACCACTACATCCCATTACCACAACCACCATCCTAGCACATCCCACCACCATCATACCATCACCACCACAACAACCCCCACCACAACCACCACAACCACCCCCACCACAACAACCACCACCACAACAAAAACCACCACAACAACCACCACCACCACAACAACCACAACCACCACCACAACAACCACCACCATCACCCCCACAACAACCACCCCCAACAACAACCACCACCACAACAATCATCACTACCACCACAACCACCACCATCCCCCTCCCCCCATAATCTCTCACCAAAATGATGTTCTTCTTCACTTTGGCTGGCGTTTCTCCACTGTGTACCCCCACGCTCCACGCGGTGAAGTGCGGGGCGTTCGCGCTTCTGGTGTGGCCGCCTCCGGCCTCCCTGCCACGCCAGCCAAGGTTTGTTTTTTTGTCGTCGTTGATGTATTTGTTGTTGTTGGCGCTCTCGTTGTGGTTTTATTGGTTGTTATGATTTTTTTTTGGGGGAGTTTTGATTGTTGTTGTTTTTATAATATTTCTTTTTGTGGGTTTTGGGGAAACTGTTGTTGTTGTTTTCGGTTTTGGAATTGTCTTAGCTACTTGAGTGGGTATACATGGCTGACAGGTTATTATAATAGGTGATGGTACAGAGGTTGGAACTAATTTGTTCACTTTGTCTGAGAAGCCTTTTGTTTTTATAATAGGTGATGGTACAGAGGTTGGAACTAATTTGTTCACTTTGTCTGAGAAGCCTTTTGTTTTTATAATAGATGTTGTTGTTGTTGTTGTTGGTGATGTTGTTGTTGTTATTTCATTTGTTGTTATTTCATTTGTTGTTATTTTATTTGTTGTTATTTCATTTGTTGTTATTTTATTTTTTGTTATTTCATTTGTTGTTCTTTCATTTGTTGTTATTTCATTTGTTGTTATTTCATTTGTTGTTATTTTATTTGTTGTTATTTCATTTGTTGTTATTTCATTTGTTGTTATTTCATTTGTTGTTATTTCATTTTTTGTTATTTCATTTGTTGTTATTTCATTTGTTGTTATTTCATTTGTTGTTATTTCATTTGTTGTTATTTCATTTGTTGTTATTTCATTTGTTGTTATTTCATTTGTTGTTATTTCATTTGTTGTTATTTCATTTGTTGTTATTTCATTTGTTGTTATTTCATTTGTTGTTATTTCATTTGTTGTTATTTCATTTGTTGTTATTTCATTTGTTGTTATTTCATTTGTTGTTATTTCATTTGTTGTTATTTCATTTGTTGTTATTTCATTTGTTGTTATTTCATTTGTTGTTATTTCATTTGTTGTTATTTCATTTGTTTTTATTTCATTTGTTGTTATTTTATTTGTTGTTATTTCATTTGTTGTTATTTCATTTGTTGTTATTTCATTTGTTGTTATTTCATTTGTTGACGCCTCTGCTTCTTGCTGCACCACCCTCGATTTTCTTTGTAGTCGGCTTGCGATTCTCTGGAACAGAGATTTTCATGAGAGAGATGGTGCAGCAAGAGATGATGATGCAGCTGATGGTGGTGGTGGTGGCTCTGATGTTGATGCAGCTGATGGTGGTGGTGATAATGATTTTGATGATGTTGATGATATCGATGATGGTGGCGGTGATGATAATGATTTTGATGATGTTGATGATATCGATGATGATGGCGGTGATGATAATGATTTTGTTGGTCCTGATGATATCGATGATGGTGGCGGTGATGATAATGATTTTGTTGGTCCTGATGATATAGATGATGGTGGCGGTGATGATGATGATTTGGATGGTGACGATGATATTGATGATGGTTGTGACGTGGTATGAAAATGAATCTTCTTCTCCTCCTCCTCCTCCTTCTCCTCCTCATCCTTCTCCTCCTCCTCCTTCTTCTCCTCCTCCTTCTCCTCCTCCTTCTCTTCTCCTCCTCCTCCTCTTTCTCCTCTTCCTTCTCTTCCTTCTCTCCTCCTCCTTCTCCTTCTCCTCTTCCTCCTCCTCCTCCTCCTCCTCACAACTCGCTCTACAACACTTTGTCAAAAATCGAAAAAATCTATTCATTATTGAAAATATCTAACTGAAAAAATTACGTAGAAACCGGCGTCATTCAAAAAAAAGATACTAAATTTTTAATAAAACTTCAAAACCGTTTTTTTATTTGAATTTTTACCAATGTAGATTGTAATAAAATTCCAGTAAAAATAATTTTACCAATTTAAAATTATTTAGCTCCTCCTCCTCCTCCTCACAACTCGCTCTACAACACTTTGTCAAAAATCGAAAAAGTCTATTCATTATTGTAAAATAATGTAAATATCTAACTGAAGAAATTACGTAGAAACCGGCGTCGTTCAAAAAAAAAGATACTAAATTTTTAATAAAACTTCAAAACCTTTTTTTTATTTGAAGTTTTACCAATGTAGATTGTAATAAAATTCCAGTAAAAATAATTTTAATAATTTAACATTATTTAAAGTTTACGGTGTATACTCTAAGTCGAAACTGTTTACATAAACAACGACATAAGCATTACAGATGGGCTCATCATGGCCATGACTGAGTTAGTCGTAAGGGGGAAAATAAGGAAGAAGACACATAATAGTCCGTCATTCAGTTCTGTTGTTAGCAGCGTTGAGAAGACTGCTCAAGGGAAGAGACGTCCACTCTTTCACCATGTCTATCCAGCAATTTTTCTGCAAGCCTCAACGCGATTTCCGGATCTCACTCTGAATGTATCACCCCGTTCATACAATTTATGAATGTATATATTAGAGAGTAGTTTGATTGGCCAACGTTTATTCACGCAAGAATGCCTCAGAGGTGGTTGTAATGAAACACATTTTTCTAGAGCTCACAAGTGCCGTTAAACCGTTTTTATAAATCCTAATTTCTGAAAACTAGCTAATGAAGGCTGTTAAGCGGTTAAGGGGTGAATCGACCTCAATTCCCCGTTTCAACCAACAAGTTCCAAATGCGTCAAAATCTTTCGTTATTCAAATGCAAAAGTTGCAAATGGCGATAAATGTTATTAAAATAAAATTCCAAGTTGAATTATTGCTTTCAACGTTTTAATTTTTTTAAACCTATACCTATTAACTATAATTTTAGTGGTTTTCTTTAAACAACGACATAAGATACTTTTACTCTTAATTCGTAAATACGAGAAAGAACACGGACTTTCAACTCTTAAACGCATGTTCTTTTACGAAAATTTTCAAAACCTGTAATTCCTTGCAGCTTAAGTCGTTTTTAATAATTAAACCAAAACACGTTAAATGGCTCATGTGTTATTATTGGGAAATGGAGGGCGTGAAGATGCGGTAGCGTGGAAACTAAACGAGTCGCCCAACGTAGATCAATGTTTTATCAATCACGTGGCAATTAATTTAGTAAACTGGTTTTTTTTTCACTGCAATGAAGATTAATCATTTTTTTATATTATATACAAATTTCGATGCTATAGCAACTTTTCCAACAGAACAGCAAACCCGCCAAAGATATGCCTATGTTACATACAGTTTTATTAATCACGTGGCAACTAATTTAGTAAACTGTGTTTTTTTTCACTGCAATGAAGATTAATCATTCTTTTATATGATGTACAAAGTATGATGCTATAGCAACTTTTCCAACAGAACAGCAAACCCGCCAAAGATATGCCTATGTTGCATATTTCAATTAGATCAATGTTTTATCAATCACGTGGCAATTAATTTAGTAAACTGGATTTTTTTTCACTGCAATATAGAATACTCATTTTTTCATATGATGTACAAATTTCGATGCTATAGCAACTTTTCCAACAGAACGGCAAACCCGCCAAAGATATGCCTATGTTACATACAGTTTTATTAATCACGTGGCAACTAATTTAGTAAACTGGGTTTTTTTCACTGCAATGAAGATTAATCATTTTTTTATATTATATACAAATTTCGATGCTATAGCAACTTTTCCAACAGCACAGAAAACCCGCCAAAGATATGCGTATGTTACATACAGTTTTATCAATCACGTGGCAATTAATTTAGTAAACTGGGGTTTTTTTCACTGCAATGAAGATTAATCATTCTTTTATATGATATACAAATTTCAATGCTATAGTAACTTTTCCAACAGAAACACACCACACAACCAATTTACCTCATCATCATCATTATCATCATCATCATATCATCATCGTCATATCATCATCATCATATCATCATCATCATATCATCATCATCACATCATCATCATCATATCATCATCATCATATCATCATCATCATATCATCATCATCATATCATCATCATCATATCATCATCATCATATCATCATCTTATCATCACCACCACCATCAACCCACCCCCCCCACACAGAACTACACATGCGCACCTCACGAAGTTCCAGACGACAAGACGCTGGTTGGCTTCGCGCAACTTTCGCTCATCGACCCTTCCGACCCTGAAGCCAATATTGAAGACCAGGCCTGAGAGGGGCTTGGGGGGGAGGAGGGGGAGAGGGGGGATGGGAAATGAGGGAAGGAGGGATTGGGTGGAGAATGAGGGGTAGTGGAGTGGAGTTGGTTGAGGGGGAGAGGGGTGAAGTGAGTGTAAAGAGAATAGAGAGTGGGTTGCTTAAGAGGTGGAGAGGATGCTTCCGGAAAGGGGTTGTAGGAAGAAGGGATAATGGGTTGAGTGAGTGGTGAGATGGGTGGGAGTGGTGTAGAGACGGGGTTTTAGGAAAAAAGGAGAATGGGTTGATTGGGTGATGAGTGAGAGGGTTGAAAAGAGTATTGAGTGACGAGATTGGAGTGGGCTGAATAGAGGGGTAAAGGGCCAAAGAAAAGTGAGAGGAGGGGTTGGAAAATGGTTTTCAAAGAAGCTTCGATGGGTAAATAGTATGTGGAAAGAGTGGGTGTCTGCTGAATGGTGGATGGGGGGGGGGTGAATGCTGGGGAAAGAGACAACAATCACACGGGAAGGCGGTTATATCCGAGGGCTTGCACCCCCACGCAAGGTCAAATCTGGATCTGCCCACGTCTGCCGGCCTCTTGTTCCTGAGACTGCTCCATTATTTAAGGAATGCGACTCGAGCGGTAAATGCTGTGATGAGCTCGCATTGAGGCTTTCTTCGTGTAAATCGAGAATGATTTAATTCACAATTGTAATTCTGGCATTTATATAAAAAGAACGATTAAGAATGTACATTTTTCTCTAATCTTCAAAGTTTGTAAAAGCTTTTTCGGAAATCATTATTCTGGTTGGGTATCGCTTCTGAGCACTGCCTTTGAGCCGCTATAAAGCGCCAGACCGCTTTCGATAAACGCCCTCAAATCACAAGTTTCTGCCAATTTTAATCCCTCAAACTTCCCCTTATCATCTCTTTTCTCCTGATTTCTACCCACTCTGTTTCATCCTTTTCCTTCTCCCCATCTACCTCAAAATTCCCCCCTTCCCTTTAATCGACCCCTGTTCAAATACACCGAATATTTGCGTTTCCAATCAACTTCGATCGATTATCAAATGATTAATTCATTTCAGCGTTTAATATTTGATTTAATTTTTTATATTTGATTCATTATTTCGTATTTAATGTTTGTAATAGGTTATATTTATATAAAGGTCTTTTAAATAAATTTTTCATTAATCCCTCACATGGTTTTTGAAAATAATTTACGCTTCTTCCTTAACCTTTTGTCATGCATTTCTACTTTTTCTCATTAGCCGTTATACTAGTTTTTATTTAAAATTATTTTTAAATATATTCTTCTTATTTAAAAATAATTGTTAATTTCTTTTTTTATTATTTATTTTGTTAAAAAATGTCAGATTATTCATTTTAAATATTACTCTATTTTTAAAACGTTTTTCTAGTAAACCCCAACCCTTAGTTTTTAATTAAATGTTTTAGAAATTAAACCTCGAACTATGATTTATATTTCAACATTAAAAAAATTAAAAGTTAATTTTTTTTTTCATTTCAATTGTTTTAACTTCTCAAAATTACTCTGATTGTAATTCTTTTAGTGTTTTCCCATAATCAATACTAACATGATATTATTTTTTTCATTACTTTATCAATTATATTCTTATATACAGAAATTGTATTTAATATTCACTTTTGAAATAGTATTAGGGTTATTAATAGAATTATTTACCAATTAGTTGGACATTTCAAGTGAGGCTGTACGGATAAAAATAATCTACAAATCTATTTGGCAGAATAATTTACATTCATAATGTTCAAATTAAAATGAATGTTTGATTTGAAGCGTCGTAATCCATCAATAAATGTGGTAGAGAATGGCCAATGTGAACAAATCAAATGTTTTATAAAATAAACGAAGGTTAATTAAATATCTTGTAGATGGAACGCATTTGTTCAATCAATCAATCACAACTATTTCTATTGCGCTTTTTACGAATTCAAAAGTGCTTTCAAATAAATTTGTTAAATAAAACCGGTTTTATAACCTTTCCAATATATGTATATATATGTATATATATATATATATCAATTTTTAAAAAAACAATCAATCTTAATAATCCAATCTCACCCACATCACCATGATCATCATTGTCTTTACTATTACAGCATTTAAACATCACCACAGTACCAACAATCCTACTACAGCATAATCATCACCACATCATCTTAACAACCACAAAACACAATCATCCTTTTTCTTAATCTTCTTGGCACTGGTGTTGAGTCTGCGACAGGAGGTGAAGGAGGAGTCCTTGCCAACATTGGAACTGTCTTTGCTGTGGAAGGTTTTCTCGTTTTTCGTCGCAGCTCACCTGGTTCCCTGCGGCCATCTTGGTTTGCTGCGGCCATTTTGGTTTGCTGCGGCCATCTTGGTTTGCTGCAGCCATTCCTTGACAGACTCAAAACGACCAACATTCACACTAAAAACATTCTAATTAATAATATTTAATTTTTATTTAGATGTAACATTTTAAAAGACTATACCCAAAACCATACATAAACACAGGCGTACACATTTTAGCATAAATTCTATACAACAAATTATATATTTAGAAGGTGAAATCATGAAACAATGCCGAAAAAAATCCTCTCCACATAGCCTGTGAAGTTGGGGTCGCCAGATTGTTAAGAGACAGGCATATTTAGTCTGATGGTTAATCCAATATTTAAGAGTTTCACTGTGCGTTCGTTGTTCTATCACTTTCGTCAATTAATGATCGAGCTGCGACTGGATGTTAAAGTCTCAGATGTGGTGGTTCCTTTTGCTTCACAACTTTAGATTAAAATGTATAAATTTTTGCCGATGTTTTATCTTTGTAAAAAAATGCTATGCAATAATTTCAGTTTTAGTTTTAATTTTGGTTACAGGAATATCACTGATACAAATACCACTGATACAAACTCCGTTCAGTAGATGTTTCGAACAATTAGTCTTTATGCCAGCCATAAATCAATCACCAAGAAATCTGGTGTTATTATTATTATTATTAAAGATAAACACACATAAATCTAAACAAATGGTGGCAAATCAAATTCATTTCATGAGTAAACGTTGGGTTTATCAAACTACTTTATAACACTAAGTTCATTTACTCAAATCATTTTCTAAAGTGGAAATTTAAAAACTTGACAAATCAACTAAAATGTTAAATATAACTCCTGAATCTTAACAAATCAAATAAAATTTTCAACATACATCTTAAATCCAATGGAGCCAAAATAATTTAACTTATAACTTATAAATTCGATCTCTATAAATCAAATTTTGTCGAAAAAACTGGCTCAAATCCAATCAAATCAAATCGTCCAATCAAATCTTCGTGATTTGTGCCACCCCAGGTTGGAACGCATTTGACCAACATTCATAATACTCAGCTGGATGTATTTTAGTTTCTGAAGCAAGTAAGCTCTTATTTTAAAATTAAATATTTTACATAATCTAATGATGTGCTTTATTTACTGTTAGAAATACCCGTGTTGCATATATTATATGCTTTATCATGTGTATCTATTAATTTGTGTGTTAGAATGAAGAGAATGAAAAGAAATATTGGAATTGAAATTAAAATTAAATTATCAAAGAATATAATAAGAATCATTTAAACAGAATATTTTTTTTTGGTCTATACTATTCACAGCCTGACAGACGCATGCCATGTTACAATGGTTCTGAAAACCATGGTTCTCACTAGGTAAATGATAGTTCACGGTTGCTTCCAAGGATTCGAACTGGCAACCTTTGAGTTGCAAGTCCGACGTCTACCAACTAAGCCATCCCCGCTCCCCATATAATTAAGATTATTTGAATAGCATATAATTAGAAATATTTAAATAAAATATAATTATAATTGTTTAAATAGAATATAATTTGAATTATTTAAATAGAATATAATTTGAATTATTCAAATCGAATATAATAAGAATTATTTAAATAGAATATAATAAGAATTATTTAAATAGAATATAATTAGAATTATTCAATTTTGAATACTATTAAAATTATTTAATTGAAACATAATTAGAAATGAAAAATCTGAAAATTTATTTTCCAAATTTCTATTATTTTTAAAATTTTTTAAAAATTAAAATATTTTTTAAACTTTGTGTTTAGAGACATCTTTTATTTTAATGTGAATTCGAAAATTCTAGTTTGAAAAAATAGCTAAATATAGTCGTATTTCGCATGCGTGAACTCAAATTGAACAGGAGACCTTAATTGGATGTATATGGTTTTAACGTTGTTTATTATTTGTAATCTGAAATCATTGATTCGTTTAGTATATAGTAAATATGAAACGCTAAAGAATGAGCGAACCATAAAAAGCGAGTTTTAACAAATATAAGCTGAAATACTACTTTACAGTATAAAAATCAAAGGCACATGAAAAAACAGTCAATCATCATAGGGGTGTACACAGTCGATCTTTAAATGCTTTTGTAGCAAATACATTATTGAACTGCATTTCAACATCTTTTGAAGCGCAAAATACTTCCTAAAACAATGAATAAAAATGGAAAAAAAACAACAATGATAATTTTATCTGATACTCCGATTATAAATATTTGACCAAAAAAACAACTTTTACATGATTTGTCAAATGCAAGATTCATAAGAATACAAGGGGAGAAGGGAAAAATGAGTCTTACTGTCTAGGTAACAGTTTTTTAATCTTTAATACTTCACTAAAATGTTAAGGTTTGTTCATTTATTTATTTTTATTTATTATTTTAGATTAATAAAATGAAAATACTTTTTGAAAAACGTGTGTTTACATAAGACCAGTTTACTAGAAAAATTCAAATTTCAAGATCTCTGAATCAGTATTAAGTTAAAATAATTTTAATGCGTTTTTAATTCTTAAAAATAATTAATTAGATGCTGGTCTTAAATGCTTTAAATGCGGTAGTGATCGACTGTGTACGTAAATGTGATCGACTGTGTACACCTTCCACATATAAGAAAAACCCCAGTTTATTAAATACATTTTTAAATTAACAATCACCGCCACCCCCATCACACTGCCCTTCGAATCGTTTATTGTGATCTTTGGCACTCCGGGTGTGGTAGTTTGAAATGTTCTTCAGAATCTATGTTGGAGCTCTGTCGTCAGGAAGGTTCCAGTAGTGGTGACATGGGTGTGCTGATTGGGTGATTCAGTCCTGCTGTTATAGTTGTAGCTGTGGTTTTAGTTGGAGCTGTGGTTTTAGTTGGAGCTGTAGTTGTAGTTGTAGCTGTGGTTTTAGTTGGAGCTGTAGTTGTAGTTGTAGCTGTAGTTGAGGTTGTAGTTGCAGCCAAGGATGTGATTTGAAACAGGCTATAATACCTTGTTCTTGTTTTGATGAAATAGAATATTAGAAAAGCAGCAGCCATTGCGAAGAGCAAAATCGAAATGGCGTTCAGAAAACCTGAAAGTTTCAATAAAATTAACGAAACATAAAAACTTAAAATACAAGTTTGTAACTGCTATTGTAAAAAGGATGAATTGCGGACAGTGATGAAATCTTGAAAAACAAACCGAGTTTATTTGATGGTTGATACTGGAACCTGTCAGCCAGCAGAATGCAACGGTCAGAGTCTCTCAGCGCACAGTCAGCCAAACACTCATAACTGCCAGACTTTTCGATTTGGTTCTTTCTCAAAACGGCGCTGTTGAACTCGGTTTTGACAGTGCCGTCTTGGTGGAGCCACTTGTATGAGCAAGGGATGCCCTCACTGACGTGCGCTTGGCATGTGATGGTTTTTTTGTTGTAAAAAGTCATCGGGTGCAAGGAGTAGGAGGTCAAGAGGTCGTATGAGGTGTTCAATGCGTCTGTAATGGTTCAGGTATTTTGCTTGCCCGTGAGGGGAAAAATCTTGTTACATGAAATAATTAAAAAACAGTGATCCAAATTCAGAAGACCCGGGAATGTTCCCAAGCGTTCCCTTATAGTTTAAACCCTTGGTTGAAACACTGCAAAGTAAAGAGGGCAAAATATATGTTATAACATATTGTTGGCATTCATTTCAAGGTAAAACAAAAAAATTGAACATCGATTTAACTTTGCCAAAGTTATAAGCAAATATACAATAGCATGTTTTTTGGCCCACAGTGTACTATCCAAAACACTAACTAGGATTATAATCGCGTGTAGCCGAAACTTTTGGATCAAGTTTTGAAGAGAATTGTCAAAGTCATGAATTAATCTATTTTTATAATTATGGATAACAAAAATTATAAATTGGGATTTATCAAAGGTGCCACTCACACAGAATCTTCAACGCAGGCAAGGTTTTGGAGCACTTCAGATCGCTTCCTTCCACATAACACTCAAACTTTGCATTTTCCATCTTCACTGGAATGCCGTTATACAGGTCCCATATCATTTTGTCTGACCGATCGTCTATAATCTTGCCTTTGTGCATTCCAGAATCACTCACCACCTCTCCACTCTGGTCTGTAACCCTCCATTTTACTGATGGCGTGAAACCATCGCGGCGCGCATGTGTGAGTGTGCACTTTCCACTCATTTTGCTCTGTTCGACTTCGGGACAGTTAGTCTCACCAATCATGGTTGTTGGTGCATTAACGTCACATTTCAGTTCTGTGAATGGATTTTTAGTGTTAAGAAAATTAAATTAACTTTTAAATAACTTAACTCACCGCCAGTTATAAGATAATACTTCTTAATTCTTGAATCACCATCTTTATTTATCATCAGTTGAAAAATTGGTGAAGTTTCTTTTGACATGTATTCAATCTTGAAGAAGCATTTAGTCCCATTACATGAGTAATCATAACCAGGAGCGCATTCATCGCCTTGAACCGATTTCAAATACTCTACTGGAAAAAAACACGTAAGTAACCAATAAGTTTACGGTATATCATATAAATTTTAATAACCAAATCATTATAATTTTATGAGTTTTGAAAGATTTAATATCATAATTTTTAGCGGATACCTGTTATGCCTTCAGTTGTCCACTCGTCTAATTCACCTATTTCCTTTTCATACTCAAATATGACGGGGTCTCCATATTTCACAAGCAAAACTTCATCTTTCTCTGAAATGTTAAAATATTTATTTTCAACGCATCTACAATAACAACAACAACAGATACAACCACAAAAAGCAAACTGTTTAATGCTCAAGTACTCTACAAACAACAACAACAAAAACAACAACAACGAAAGAGGTCTAGAAGTATCTCGGAGTTTGGTTTCATTAGGGATTAATGATTAGGGATACATTTAAATAAGACTCGAAAACATAAGCATAGAAAATGTAGCACAGACAACAAATAAAGTATTAATAATTATTAATAAAATTAAGAAAATTTTTGAGAAAAAAACATAGACAATGGGAGTGTTATATAAAGGAAAGAAACAATAAAAATTATGAACTTTACAAAATAGCAAGAAACAAAGCAAAAAAAGTAATGATAATAGAACGGAAACAACAGAAGCGTCAAATTGCGTTGTGTTCAAAATCTAATCCTAAAAAATTTTGGGCTTTCATAAATTCCAAAAGAAAAACTCGGAGTGGCATATCCGAGCTGCACCTAATAGGATGCGACGGATCACTGAACATTGCGACAACTGATTTAGAAAAGGCAGAAAGTCTCAATAATTTCTTTAAAAGTGTATTTACAGAAGAAAATAATGATAATTTTAACAAAATAGATAATATAACATTTAAAGAAAGATCTAATGATGGAGATGTCACAAAGGATGAAATTTATAACTTATTAAAAGAAATAAATGTAACAAAAGCCCCAGGTCCAGATGGTGTTCATCCCATAGTATCATCAAAATTAACAAATATAATACATACACCATTATGTAACATTTTTAATAGCTCACTAAATAGCGGTATAATACCAGGAGATTGGAAAAAAGGGGAAATAATACCAATATTTAAAAAAGGAGATAAAAAAGAGGTATCAAATTATAGGCCAGTTAGTTTAACTAGTATAACCTGTAAAATAATGGAAAAAGTAATAAGAAAAAGAATAGAAAAACATATGAATTTATATGATTTATTTAGCAAAAGACAATATGGTTTTATTGGAGGACGGTCGACTTCATTACAATTACTAATGGTAATGGATAATTGGACTAGTATTTTAGACAAAGGAGGGGTAATCGATGTTATTTACACTGATTTTATGAAAGCATTTGATAAGGTACCGCATAAAAAATTAATATATAAATTAGAAAATTATGGAATTGGTTATAAAACATGCAGGTGGATAAATAATTTTCTAAATGATAGGGTACAGAGGGTTAATGTTAATGGTGTTAAATCACAATGGGTAAAAGTAAAAAGTGGCATTCCCCAAGGATCAGTCTTGGGCCCATTATTATTTGTTTTATTTATCAACGATCTGCCTGAGAGAGTGAGTTCAAATATATTTATGTACGCTGATGATTGTAAAATATATCAACAAATTAATGAAATAGAGGACCAAACAAAACTACAAGAAGATATAAACAAAGTAGTGGAATGGAGTGTACAATGGGACCTGAGACTTCATCCACATAAATGTAAACTATTGCAGATATACAGAAATAAAAAAGAAGAAAGAGTTTATTCTAAGCAGGACTATGAAGAAAGTCAGGTAGTTTTAGAAAGTATAGAGTATGAAAAAGACCTTGGTGTAATTATAGACAAGAATTTAAAATTCCATATTCACATACAAGAACAAGTAAATAAAGCTAACCATTTATTAGGGCTAATAAGAAGAACGTTTAAATTTATTGATACAAAAACATTAAGATTATTATTTAAAGGTATAGTTAGGCCCCATCTAGAATACCTTAGCAGTGTATGGAGTCCTTCATTGAAAAATCAAATTGATTGCATAGAAAAGGTGCAAAGAAGGGCTACAAAAATGCTACCTTATCTAAAAGACATGACTTACAACGATAGACTTAAAGTAATTAAGTTACCAACATTAAAATACCGAAGACTTCGAGGGGACATGATCGAAACCTATAAAATACTTAATAATAAATATGATAGTAAAATAACGGAAGATTTTTTCACACTTAATACAAGGCAATCAAGAGGAAACTCACTAAAATTAACCAAAAAACAGTGCCAAAAGAATACAAGAAAAAAATTTTATACACAAAGAGTGGTAACAGTTTGGAATAGCTTGCCTGATGAGATCGCAAAAGCTGAAAATACAAATAAATTTAAAATAAAATTAGATAAATACTGGGAAAACCATCCCATGATGTACAACTATAAGTGCGACTATGACATAATAGTGAAAAAATAATTTAAATACATAAACATAAATATAAAATTTTTTATAACCATTATAGAGGTCAAAAGATCTGCGTGGTTTTAACTCCCTAAACTAAACTAATAAAATATATGGACTAAAGTGAACTTAATCCTTAAGGTCCTTTTACACAAAAAATGGACTAATAAAAAAAATCTTAAAAATTAAATATAAAAAATTCTAAAATGTTTAAAATGTTAAAAATTAATAAAATAAAGTTTAAATTATTTTTTTCAGAATAACTGACTAACGGACTAAAATAATTTAATATATTCGCAATATATGAAACACTTATTTAAAAAAAGTAGAATTTGGTAAAAAGTCTTCAAGAGATTTTCATGGAAAGAACATTACCAGTAAGAACATAACATCTTTACCAATACAAAATTCTATCCTCACCACAGTACCAGCATTCCTACTACAGCATCACCACATCATCTTCATAACCACCAAACATAATCATTATTGCTTCGTTCTGATGACGGGCAAGAGTCAGAAGGACTACAGAATGGTATTAATATATTTTTTTTAAACCTTTACTTTAACACTATATACGTTTTCAATATTTTAATGCTGATAAAAACGTTATAAATTGTAACTTAGGGTTAACTTTATTGATCTATATATTAATAAAATAATTATATAATGATATTATTCATAAAGATTAAGAAGTTTATTTTATTATTCCTTCAGGTTTTAGAAAAAGTGAATTCCTTGCTGACCCAGAGGAGAGTATTAGACTATGAAGCTGGGCTCTGGGTTGCTTTGCGACAGGTTTTTCCTCTGGCCGTCTTTAAGGGTTGTGCCTTTCATTTTTGTCAGGCTTTGTGGAAGAAGGCCCAAAAGACTGGTCTCACATCTGAATATCTTGAAAAGGGTGAAAATTATTCTCTCTTGCGGAAAACTTTTGCTCTTTCTTTACTTCCTGCCTATCAGATTTTCTCATCTTTTTTAGAACTGAGCCAAAGCGCAGAAACTCTTTTACTTCAAACTTACTTTTCTTATATTTTTACTAATTGGCTAAGCAGCAGCCTCTGGTCGGTACAGAACATATCGGTATTTCGCCGATGTGTTCGTACCAATAATGACCTTGAAGGCTGGCATGCTCGAATAAATCCAAAAGAGCAAAGTGTAACCTTCCTTTTTATCAATTAATTTCTTTATTATATCAGGAAGCTCTTTTAGTCCCTGAAAACTGTACTTTTATAAGGGAAGGTAAACTCTATCGTATCCGAAGGCAGAAAACTTTCTGTTGAAGGTTTGCTTTGGGAGGCTTGGGATTGTTATGAGACAGGGGACATATCCGCTAGCCAGCTTCTCACTTACTGTTCTGGAATTTATGGACCTGTCACACTTTAGTTTCTACTAAGGGAGATTGGATCAAACCAAAACAAAAGAATAGTCCAAAAATGTGTTTTTGTTTCGTCCAAACCCCCCAGATCGCACCCACACTTCTCAGCACCACTCCTTTCACCCTCCGATCTTTCTCCTGGTATCCAAGTACCCTAGAAACCGACCGAAATTCGGTTCGGTTTCGGCGCAAAAATTGTCAATTTTCTTAGTTTCGGCAATTTTTCGGTTTCGGCCGAATCTAAATTTACAATTTCGGTCATTTTTAGTTTCGGCCGAAATTCATTTTTTAATTTCGGCTTAATTTCGGTTTCGGCCAAAATGGATTTCATATTTACCGAAAAACCGAACTTTTTTAAAATTTATGTACTTCATCTAATATATCTGTATCCTAAATCGAACTATTAAGTTCAGGTTCGATTCTCTATTAGATATCTATTAGTTATCGTGGTTGATTGATTTATGGGTGTCATCAGACTAATTAGTCGAATAAAATATACAAACATCTGGAACAACAATCATGTATTTGAAGTTTAAGTTAATTGGCATACGTTCGATGATGATATTTAACAAAACTTTTTTTAAGAAAATTCTATTTTTTAAAACATTTGTTTAAAATGTTATTGTCAAAAGTAATTATCTGTATATCTTCAAACGAACTCGAACCATTAAGTTTGGGTTCGATTCTCATCTCCATTAGATATCCATTAGTTATTGGGGTTCATTGATTTATAGGTGACATAAGACTAATTTTTCGAATAAGATATACAAGCATGAAGAGTTCTAGATATCCATGCTTTGAAAAGCACTTTATATAAGTCGAAAGAACGAGAAGATTTGGCTTCGATTAATTAATTCAAAAATAAAGTGTGAGCAACTATTTAGTTCTGCAGGGCCAATCTACGCAGATCGTCGCAGCAACTTTCTTGGTGAAAATGCTTAAAAACTATTATTTCTGGCTTACAAAGTTCATTTGTTTAGATTTAATTATTGAGAAAAATTTTCATCGTTCAATACTATTTTTGGTTTTAATAAACAATTACTTATATAGACCATTTTTTTGTTGAAAAACTTTCATTTTTTGGCTTAAAATATACGCTTGTTTAGATTTACTCATTAAACTGGCATTGCCATCGTTAAATGCAAATTTTTCATTTTAAATAAAAGTTGGGGAAAATTTCGGTTTCTGCCGAAAATCTGATTACAATTTCGGTTTAATTTAGGTTTCGGCAGAAAATTGATATTCAATTTCGGCCTAATTTCGGTTTCGGCTGAATTAAAAATATCTGTTTCGGTCGGTCTCTAAAGTACCCCTTCCATCGGGTCCTGTTCTCCACGCTCCCTTCTCCAAACCGTCAGCCATTCTTCTCTCCACTCTTTATACAACCCACACTCCAGCAAAATGTGCCTCTCATTTTCTTCCTCCCCACACACACACTTCCTATCCTTCTTCTCATACTTCCAGCGCACAATTTCATTATTCCTTACTGTCAAACTAACCCCCCTACACATCATCCTAACTTTTGCTCCATCTGAACCATCTACATATTTTTCCAACTTCCTGCTTTCTGACTTCTCTTCACGGTACCTTTTCAGTCTTTCACTTTCCTGTATCTTATTGCCCCATTCCTCACTTCCCTTTTGTTGAAGCTTCTTCATCAGCTCCTTTCCCCCCATCCCTCCGACCTCTCTTTCTGAGACACCCATCATAAACACTCTTGCTCGTGCATATTTCCCTCCATGAACCATTCGGCTCATAACCTCCACACCCAATTTTTTCCCTAAGTTGGCTACACCTCTCCACCATTTAGATTTATTACCTAGTCTATTTATAACAAAAATTTATGTTCATTATTGATATTTCAATAACTTATCCCATTATTTTAAGTTTCCCATGTTCACAAATTCTAATGACTTCTAACAAATTCAATTATAGACTCTAATTTATAGTATTATACTATGTATATGTATAATATGTATATATACCATGGGCGGCGATCCTGGGGTCCGAACCCTCCCACTTTTTGGTAGTATCACAATCTTAATAAAGACCCCAACTTTTTTCAATAAAAAAAGTTTTAAACTCTTGTTTTGATGCGAAAATAATCGTCAAACATGGCATACAACAGAATTGTTACATATTAATACATTGTGAGTATGTGTAGTTATAGTGTTAGCTGTCTAAGACAAAACTATTCTTTGCTTACTCAAATATTCCTATCAAAACAGAATTTAAAATATGTTTTTCAAGTGGGGGGAGGAAGGACCCGGACCCCAGGATGCCACTGGATCGTCTATGCTAGGTAGGACCCCTCAAGATTTGCAGCAGATCGCCGCCCCGGAAGGCTATGTATAGAAGAAGAAGGGTTTAGAGATAATGTGAAAGGAGAAGGCAAAACTAAAGAAGGAAGGGATAGTAAAGACTTGGATTTTCTATTGAAATAGATGAGTTCAAAATTTTCAGGGTTTAGCTTGAGAAACATAGATGAAGCCCAAGAAATTATAGATTGAAGACAGAGAGTTATTTTATTAACAGCAAGATCAAGAGAAGAGTCAGTAAAAGATGTATAAATATAGGAGTCGTCAGCATAAATTTGACTGTTTAAGGAAGAAAGATGAAAAAATAATATTAGGTAGTTCCGAGGTATAGAGAATAAAAAGTAAGGGACCAAGGATTGAGCCCTGTGGAACATCATAAGATAAAGAAACAGAAGAAGAATGAGAACATCATAAGATAAAGAAACAGAAGAAGAATGAGAACATCATAAGATAAAGAAACAGAAGAAGAATGAGAACATCATAAGATAAAGAAACAGAAGAAGAATGAGAACATCATAAGATAAAGAAACAGAAGAAGAATGAGAACATCATAAGATAAAGAAACAGAAGAAGAATGAGAACATCATAAGATAAAGAAACAGAAGAAGAATGAGAACATCATAAGATAAAGAAACAGAAGAAGAATGAGAAGATTCAATTGATACATAAGAAGTTCGCTCAGAAAGATAGGATTTAGGTATAGTGAAATTCTACGTGATTTTCATTAAGTAGAGTGAATGTAAGGCAGGGTTTCCCAACCGGTGGGGCCGGCCTCCCTTAGGGAGGCCAAATGATCTTTTAGGGGAGGCCAACTAAGGTGTTCTATTTACATGTATTTTATAAATTTATATAATTATATAAAGTTTTGTTAAATCACAAAATTTTAATCATGCTAAAAACGATTTTTGAATACTATATGAAAATTGTTTTTGCGTAACGGCTTTCCATATTGTATTTATTTGAATAATGATTTGCACATTTCTGTTTTCATAAATCCCTCATTTTCTTTCGGTCGCGTTTTTTGAGATACCCTGCATGAGTTTATTTTTCAATAAAATTAATAAAATAAGACAATTAATTGAATAAATTAACTAAAAAATTTGGTCTGCTGTTTTTAACATAACTGGTCATTTATATTTGTGATTTTTTAATTATTTCAGTTCTTTTTAAAATATGTGTTTTTGTATCATTTTCAGTTTTCAATAATGTCTAAAAAACGTTGCTATGACGAAAGCTACTTATGTGAAAAAGGGTTTTCTACATTAGTATCTATCAAGACTAAAGATAGAAATAGATTGGATGCCTCGAATGATATGAGGGTATCTCTTTCTAATACAGAACCTCGATTTCATCTTTTCTGTGATGGAAAACAGCAACAATCATCTCATTAAGCTTCAATAACATTTTATAAATTAAAAAACCTTACATAAACCTTATTATTATGAAAAATGATCATTTTAATTAAATCTTTCTGAATAAAAATTGTTATAACAAATAGATTTTTTTCTCAATTATTGACGACGGGATTTGGGGAGGCCAAGTTACCATTAGGACTTTTTTAGGGAGGCCAACACTGAAAAAGGTTGGGAAACACTGATGTAAGGGTTTTCCAGCTTTATAACAGCAAATTTATAACGGTATAAAAATTGTACACTCGGAAATTATAATGTAATAAACTACTACTACTACTACTACTACTACTACTACTACTACTACTACTACTACTACTACTACTACTACTACTACTACTACTACTACTACTACTACTACTACTACTACTACTACTACTACTACTACTACTACTACTACTACTACTACTACTACTACTACTACTACTACTACTACTACTACTACTACTACTACTACTACTACTACTACTACTACTACTACTACTACTACTACTACTACTACTACTACTACTACTACTACTACTACTACTACTACTACTACGCAACTTTAAACGCCTATTTCGGTAGGTACAGTGAACATTCACGAACTTTCTCAATTTTTCTCACGTAGTGATAATTAGTTAAAGTTTGAATTATTATTAAAATAAATTATTTTTATTTCCAATTAGAATATATTTCCATGCTTTAAAGAGAAAAAAAAAAAAATTTAAAGTATGAAAAGTATTTAAATAAATAAATAACATATTTCAATTCTTAAAATATAAATGAAAAAATATTTTTAATATTTAAAAAATATTTCTCAAAAAAATGAATTTAATAAACAAACAAAAAATTTATTGAAAAAATTATGACCGGGAATTGAACCCGAGCGCATTGAAAAGCCATACCTTCACTGTACCTAATTTAAAATCACGTAAAACTTTAAATACCTACCGTCTTGCCGCCTATTTCGGTAGATACAGTGAACATTCAAGCACCTTTCTCAATTTTTCTTACGTACAGTGATAATTATTTAATGTTTGAATTATTATTTAAATAAATTATTTTTATTTCTCATTAGAGTATATTTCTATGCTTTAAAGATAAAATAAATAAATTTTTAAAAATATGAAAAGTATTTAATTATTTAAAGAAATAAATACATATTTCAATCCTTAAAATATAAATGAAAAAATATTTTTAATATTTAAAAAATATTTCTCAAAAAATGAATTTAATCAACAAAAAAAAGTTATTGAAAAAATCATGACCGGGAATTGAACCTGAGCGTATTGAAAAGTCATACTTTCACTGTACTTAATTTAAAATCACGTAAAAGAGTATGATCGACAGTATCAAAAGCAGATGAAAAGTCAAGGCATAAAAAAAGAGTAGATGCATTAGAATATAATGATTAGATTAAGGATTAGAATCAGAAGTTAAAATAAGATCAGTTAACAGAGCTTTGTGAACCGTGAAAACATGATGGCTGAGCGTTTTTTTCGATTCGCAAAGGGTGCTATACAAATAATTAGTGATTGATTGATTGATGAAGGATAGAAGCTCTAAATATTGGAGCCTACCTGTCGTGTGGCAGAGAGCAACGCATGTGAGGGTGCCGATGAGAAGTTTAAGGCAGAACATTTTGGTATGTCAGCTTCACTAGTTTATTTGTTTAAAAATAAATTCAAGGATTATTTTAATAGAAATTTTTATTCAATTTGATATTATTTAATGATTAAATAATTAACTTTGATTAAATTTTAATCCAAGTTAATTATTTTAAAGTTTAGGTTTTGATTGCATGTTGCAGAAACACAAATTTTAACTCAGGTTTAAAGACCTATTTGTATTAAATTTTAACTCAGGTTTAAAAACCTATTTGTATTAAATTTTAACTCAGGTTTAAAGACCTATTTGTATTAAATTTTAACTCAGGTTTAAAGAACTATTTTTATTTAATTATTGTTTGTGTGGGTCCATAGATAAAGTATAGTATGTTTGTTTGTTGGAGTCATTCATCTGATATTTGCAAAATAAAAATAATTTATGCCACTTTTGATTTAAAATTAAAAATGAGTATTTATTTTTAAAATAAATTATGAATTACTATTATTTAAATAAGGAAAAAAAACTCTTTCATTCACAGGGTCTGTAACAGTAATTATCCAGTTGTAAAAATCACTTAAGTTTCAACGACTAGAAATGCAAATAGATATGTGACATTTATAATGCGACATAAAAGGAAAAAGTTAAAGTATGAAATATTAATATTTACACTATATAAAACCAAATAGATGATTTCAAACGCATAAAATAAATACGTCAATCAATCCATCACAACTATTTCTTTAGCGATTTCAAATAAATTTGTTAACAAAAACCGGTTTTAGACCCCTTCCAATATATGTATATATGTTAATTCAAATAAAAAATCAACTTTAATAATCCAACCTCGCACACATCACCATAATCCATTACAAAATGTAATCATTACCACACCACCAACATTCCTACAAGTACCACCGTCATATCATCTTCATAACCACAAAAAATACTTGAACATTTGTTAAATAAAAATTATTTAAAATTTAAAATTCTTTATACTTTTTTTCCAATAACTTTCTCTTCATTGACACGGGCTGAAAAAGTGATAACCCAGTTGTAAAAATGTAACCAACGACTAGTTATGCAAATGTAACACTTGTTAAAATGAATAAAAGCTGAACATCGTTCTTTCTAAAAATATTTTATCACCGTTTTCATAGCTCTTTCTCTCTATCATTCTACCATGGCTTTTCCCGATGTAAGCGAGACTTGCTCATTAGAACTAAGTAGTAAAATTTGCAAAACAGAAGATGCCGTGAGTTGGGCGCAAGAGCATGGTCTACTCAGTCGGGCAAAAGCCTGCTCATGCGGAGCCGACATGTTATTTACTGGCTGCCCAGATACTTCAGACGGACATACATGGCGATGTCCACGATGCCATAAATCTCTATCTATAAGGAAAGGGAGTTTTTTCTAAAACTTCCGCCTTCCCCTGAATAGATGCATCATGGTAGGTACTTTACTTTATTTGAAGTATTTCGATAAGAATAAACTGATACTTGATTTATAATATTAAAATATTAACGAACAAATTTATAACACCATTCAGATAATTTTTTACTGGTGTTTTAATGACATCCGTCAAGCGACGGCAGCCAGCATGTTGAAAATAAATGGTCATACCACTCTCCCGGACTGGTTCAATATGCTCAGAGACCTCTGTACAAACTGGGTTAGAGATCACCCAATTCGTATTGGAGGTTCTGGGCACATGGTCCAGATTGATGAGACAGTTATTTTGGCGGCCAAACGAACCAGAAACCACAGGGCGAGGCCAGGGTGGCAACGATGGGTGTTTGGGGAGGATAGACAACGAGACCAAGAATGCGTTTATGGTAGAAGTGGAAAAAAGAGATGCTGCCACTCTAATACCGATTATTCAGGAGCATATTTTACCAGGTAAATATCTGTTAATATTTGTTTCTCATTTATACTATGTTTATTCATTTATAAATTCTTTTTTAACAGTTTATACTTTTGTCCACAGGAACCACTGCCTGGAACGACGAGTGAAGGGCCTACTCCCGATTAGAAGAAGTTACTGGGTTGGCAACCATTCAGTTTGCTTTGTGGCGCCTAGTGGCGTACACACAAACGGAATAGAAAATCTCTGGCGATGTGCCAAAGATAAACTGAGGGACATGCGACGAGCATATTACTTCGTATTTGAATGAATTTTTGTGGCGAAGAGGTACAGATAGGGATCAACTTTTCCAAAAAAACTTTAGAATTAATAAGAGAAAATTATTCTGTTTAGAATTGTATTTTATTTATTCATAAGACAATTAGTTCAAAACTATGTAACTCTTAATATTATTTCTATAGCCTTTTTCAACGAATTCAAAAGCGCTTTCAAATAAATTTGTTAATTAAAACCGGTTTTGATATATGTATATATATATATATATATCAATGTAAAAAAAACAATCAATCTTAATAATCCAACCTCACCCACACACCATGATCATCATTGTCTTTACCATTACAGCATTTAAACATCACCACAGTACCAACAATCCTACTACAGCATAATCATCACCACATCATCTTCACAACCACAAAACACAATCATCCTTTTTCTTAATCTTCTTGCCACTGGTGTTGAGGCTGCGACAGGAGGTGAAGGAGAAGTCCTTGCCAACACTGGAACTATCTTTGCTGTGGAAGGTTTTCTCGTTTTTGTCGCAGCTCATCTGGTTCCCTGCGGCCATCTTGGTCTGCTGCAGCCATTCCTTGACAGACTCAAAACGACCAGCATTCCCACAAAAAACATTATAATTAATAATATTTAATTTTTATTTAGATGTAACATTTAAAAATACTATACCCAAAACCATACATAAACACAGGCGTACACATTTTAGCATGAATTCTATACAACAAATTATATATTTAAAAGGTAAATTCATGAAACAATGCCGAAAAAAATCCTCTCCACATAGCCTGTGAAGTTGGGGTCGCCAGATTGTTAAGAGACAGGCATATTTAGTCTGATGGTTAATCCAATATTTAATAGTTTCACTGTGCGTTCGTTGTTCTATCACTTTCGTCAATTAATGATCGAGCTGCGACTGGATGTTAAAGTCTCAGATGTGGTGGTTCCTTTTGCTTCACAAAATTAGATTAAAATGTTTAAATTTTTGCCAAAGTTTTATCTGTGTAAAAAAATTCTATGCAATAATTTCATTTTCAGTTTTAATTTCGGTTACAGGAATATCACTGATACAAATTAGAGGTCGGACATGGACGTTTTTTCATTCCCGGTCCCGTCCCGTTCCCGAAATTTGTTTTCCCGTCCCGTCCCGTTCCCGATGGAACATCAGAATTTTGATTCCCGTCCCGTCCCGTTCCCGAAATGTTTTTTCCCGTCCCGTCCCGTTCCCGATGGAACATCAGAATTTTGATTCCCGTCCCGTCCCGTTCCCGCAACTCGATTCTCGGTCCCGACCCGTTCCCGAAACTTTTTTGTTTTTTTATTACTTTTCGCTGCTGTTTTCACTGGTCCCAAACTTGCTAGTCCTAACATTTCTCAAAATTTATTATTTGAAAGTCAGAGAATATTTCTTTTAATAAAATTTTAAAAAAACACGATTTAAATTTCAAATATTTATTGAAATGAAAGTATTGAAGTTCGTTATTGTTTTTGAGTAATTTAATCAAGTCTTTGTTTCTTTTCACACGGGTTAAACCGTTAAGAGTTTCAGCTTTCAAATGAGATGAATTTGGGTCTGAAGTTAAACGACCACATATTGAAAAATTCCGTTCACAGGGAATATAACTTGCAGATATACTAAACAAAACTTTGGCTACTTCTTGTAGTATTTGAAAATTTCTCATTTTACTCAAATAAAATAAAAAATCTTTATAATCTTCAATTTTGTTGGGAGGTAATTATTTGTACAATTCATCCTCTTCTGAACTTTTTTCTTCGTTCATTATTATTAATTCTTCAATAATGTTAGAAATATGTTTTTTGACAACCTTCTTATTCTCCATAACTGCAAATATAAAATCATTCGTATAATTTGATAGTATAATAATTTTATTATAATTTTTACGTTATAAAAACAAACATAATAGGTCTAAATAACCATAATTTGTTTTTTTTCTCAACGGCACTGCAGCTTTGTCTGGCTGTTAAAAATAGAATTAAATTTTTTTAAATGAAAGTCTTGGTATTTATTTCTTTTCTATCGCAAACTTTTTCCTATTATTTTTTCCTACTGGGGATGCAACAGACATGCTGCCTGAATAAGATCAATGGGCATCTTTTCTTTTGTCAAAATGATCAACTGAGCAATCATTTGGAAATTAATCATTCAAATTCAAAGTATTAATTTATAAAATTAAAATAATATAACTGACCATTTTGATTTCATCTGACAAGTTTTCATCATCACCGAGTTGTTCTAATCTCCCTTATATTTGGACTCACCATAACAACTTCAAATGTAGTGTTGGAGATTTTGACATTGACAACGCAATGGTGGCTTTGTTATACATTTCTATTGCATTTAATTTACGTACGGAGTATCGATGGGATAAAGATTTCCATACTTAGAAGTTTTCTGAAAAATCATCGTTAAAGAATCCAATCCCAATAACTGTTATTCCCGTTTTTCCCGTTCCCGATTTAAAAGTTGATTCCCGTTCCCGAATTTTCCCGTTCCCGATTTGAATGTTGATTCCCGTTCCCGTTCCCGTCCCGAAAACCTATTCCCGGTTCCCGACTTTTCCCGTCCCGAAATTAATTTTCATTCCCGTTCCCGCGGGAGTCCCGCGGGTACCCGGTCAGATCGGGTACCCGGTCCGACCTCTAATACAAATACCACTGATACAGACTTCCTTCAGTAGATGTTTCGAACAATTAGTCTTTATGCCAGCCATAAATCAATCACCAAGAAATCTGGTGTTATTATTATTATTATTAAAGATAAACACACATAAATCTAAACAAATGGTGGCAAATCAAATTCATTTCATGAGTAAACGTTGGGTTTATCAAACTACTTTATAACACTAAGTTCATTTACTTAAATCATTTTCTAAAGTGGAAATTTAAAAACTTGACAAATCAACTAAAATGTAAAATATAACTCCTAAATCTTAACAAATCAAATAAAATTTTCAACATAAATCTTAAATCAAATCGACCCAAAATAATTTAACTTATAATTTATAAATTCGATCTCTATAAATCAAATTTTGTCGAAAAAACTGGCTCAAATCCAATCAAATCAAATCGTCCAATCAAATCTTCGTGATTTGTGCCACCCCAGGTTGGAACGCATTTGACCAACATTCATAATACTCAGCTGGATGTATTTTAGTTTCTGAAGCAAGTAAGCTTTTATTTTAAAATTATATATTTTACATAATCTAATGATGTGCTTTATTTACTGTTAGAAATACCCGTGTTGCATATATTATATGCTTTATCATGTGTATCTATTAATTTGTGTGTTAGAATAGAGAGAATGAAAAGAGATATTGGAATTGAAAGTACAATTAAATATAATAAGAATCATTTAAACAGAATGTAATTAAGATTATTTGAATAGCATATAATTAGGAATATTTAAATAGAATATAATAATAATTATTTAAATAGAATATAATAAGAATTATTTAAACAGAATATAATTAGAATTATTTAAATAGAATATAATTAGTATTATTTAAATAGAATATAATTAGAATTATTTAAATAGAATATAATTAGAATTATTTAAATAAAATATAATTAGAATTATTTAAATAGAATATAATTAGAATTATTTAAATAGAATATAATTAGAATGATTTAATTAGAACACTATTAAAATTATTTAATTAAAACATAATTAGAAATGAAAATTCAGAAAATTTATTTTCAACATTTCTATTATTTTTACAATTTATTAGAATTTTAAATAGTTTTTAAACTTTGTGTTTAGATACATCTTTTATTTTAATGTGAATTCGCAAATTCTAGTTTGCAAAAATATCAATCAATCAATCAATCACTAATGATTTGTATAGCGCCCTTTACTAAGTGAACAAAGGCGCTCTTCAAATAAATTTGTTAAATAAAACGGTTTTTAGACCACTACCAATATATGTATATATATAAATTTAAATATATATATAAACCCACAATCAACTTCAATAATCCAACCTCATCCACCCCACCATGACAATCACCGCCAAAAAATCACTATCATCATAAATAAAAAATTCAATCATCACCACAATACCAACACTCATACCACAGCACAATTATCCTCAAAACACAATCATCATTCTTCTCAATTTTCTGTCTTGCCACTGGTGCCGAGGCTGCGAAAGAGGGTGAAGGAGAAGTCTTTGCCAACGCTGGTACTGCTGCTGCTATGGAAAGCTTTCTCCTTTATCCTTTCTCCTTGAGCGCTTTGATTCCCTGCGGCCATCTAAATAGCTAAATATAGTCATATTTCGCATGCGTGAACTCAAATTGGACAAGAGACCTAAATTGGATGGAACATGTATCATTCATTCGTTTAGTATATAGTAAATATGAAACCCTAAAGAATGAGCAAACCATAAAAAGCGAGTTTTAACAAATATAAGCTAAAATACTACTTTCCTCAAGACAAGGACAGATAAGATTCTTATGACAGATAACTTATGTGATAAGATTCCTAGTTTAAAGCAAGTTTTAAAAACGTCAAAACTCCTATATAAACTAGTGTCGGTATCTCAAGTGTAAATCATCTGTAATCGGAAATCATTCATTCGTTTAGTATATACTATACTATATAGGAAATATGAAACCCTAAAGAATGAGCAAACCATAAAAAGCGAGTTTTAACAAATATAAGCTAAAATACTACTTATCTCAAGACAAGGACAGATAAGATTCCTAGTTTGAAGAAAATTTGAAAAACGTCAAAACTCCTATTTAAAATAGTGTCGGTATTTCAAGTGTAGATGTAAGGATGAAAATAATATAAAAATCAATTTGGCAGAATAATTTATCTTGTTTGATTTTAAGCCTGTGGTCAACAGAACGGTCAATATAAAAAAATATAATGTTTTATAAAATAAACGAAGGTTACTTAAATATCATGTAGCTGGAACGCATTTGTTGAGACCAATATTCATAATCGAATACTCAGCTGGATGTATATTAGTTTCAATTTTTGCCCTTATTTTAAAATTAAATATTTTAAAACAGTAACAAATTAAGCAGAGAATAAAATAGTTAGAAATACCCGTGTTGCATTATTGATGTATTATTGTATTTTTTATCATGTTTATCTATTAATTGCTCCTTTTTTAGTGAGCTTATTCAACAGGTCATTTTCGGCAGGCAGGGTTCCGAAGTCTTTCAAGTCGGCCTACATCACGCCACTGCTCAAGAAGCCAAGTCTTAAACTCACTGAAACTTCGTCGTACAGGCCTATTTCAAACTTGAGGGTGTTGTCCAAACTCATGGAAAGATTAGTTCTCCACAGAGTAGTCAACTACCTCGCAGAATTTCACCTTTTCCCTCCCTTGCAGTCAGCCTACCGTCGTCATCATTCGACAGAAACTGCCATAACCAAAGTCTTTTCAGACATCGTTAGGGCAGCAGATGACGGTAAGCTTACATTGTTAGTTTTGCTTGATCTATCGGCAGCTTTCGATCTGGTAGATCACGCAACACTGCTCCGAAGACTGCACATCTCCTATGGTTTCTCAGACTCTGCGTTAGAATGGTTTAGGGACTACTTAAATGACAGATGTTTTGACATCCGCTGTAGTGGGACAAAATCGACAATGTCGGTTTCCGCTGTAGGAGTCCCCCAAGGTTCAGTTCTTGGTCCTTTACTGTTCTCTTTGTACACTGGAGATTTGGAAAGAATAGCAGCTAGACATGAGCTCGCTTTTCATCAGTACGCTGATGACACCCAGATTTACGGTCATTGCATTAAAGGTCATCAGGCTGATCTGCAAGCAAGGGTGTCATCATGCATTGATGAAATTGCTGCTTGGATGAGTGCCAATCAACTGAAACTTAACTCCAACAAAACTGAAGTTATCTGGCTCTCATCCCGTCGAAACTCTACTCACACTCCCAAAGATCCAGTTCGCATTTGTCAGAACGAGATAATTCCTTCCGATAGTGTCAGAAACCTAGGAGTCTATTTCGACAAAGATCTCACCATGACGACACACATCAACAAGATGACTCAAACCTGCTTTGCTTCTTTACGCCAAATACGATCCATAAGATGGTTATTGACCAAGGACTCACTGAGAACATTGGCTTCTGCTTTGGTTCTCAGTCGAATTGACTATGGCAATATCATTCTTACTGGGTTGCCAATGAAGCAGCTGCAGAAAATTCAGTCTATAATCAACACCACAGCTAGGCTCATAACAGGTGCTAGAAAGTATGATCACATCAGCCCTGTTCTCAAGGAGCTTCACTGGCTTCGTGTTGAAAATAGAATTGAATACAAAAACATCTTGTTAATGCACAAGTGTCTGTCTAATGAGTGCCCAGATTATTTGTCGAGTAGCATTGTCATGAGAGCAAGTCTTCCCCAGAGGGAAAGACTCAGGTCTGCTAGGTCAAGAGATGTAGTTCCACAGAGCTACAAACTCAAGTATGCAGGTGCAAGAAGCTTTTTTGTTGCAGCGCCGACTCTTTGGAATAGTCTTCCCAATAGACTCAAATCCCCGAGCTCGACCGCGACATTTAGCCGTTCCCTGAAAACGTACTTGTTCGACCGATCACAATAACTTACAAATTTACTGCTCATTTTTCATTAATCAAATTCTTGCTTCCCAATTTCATTCTTTTTTTATATTTATACAAATGGTCAATAATAATTGTAAAATAAATAACAATAATAATAAATAATAATAATAATATAATGGCGAGTGGGTTGGCTTAGATGGTAAGTCGTTAGACCTGCAACTTGAAGGTCGCCAGTTCGAATCCCTGTACAGCCAACCGTGAGCTATCATATACCTAGTGTATATGATGCGGTGTTTCACGACTTATGTCGTGTGAGTGGCGCTTCAGTTGCGTGCCCGGGCGCTATATAAAAAAAAAAACTAATATAGATATTTACTTCTTTTTTTTTTCTTAAATTTATTGTTATTATCATTTAAGTTTCAATCATTAAAAAAAATTTTTTTTTCTATTTAAAAAAAATAAAAAAATAAATATATATATATATGTATATATATGTATATATATATATATATATGTGTATATATATGTATATATGTGTTTATGTATATGTATGTATATATATATAAATGATCTCATTGTTAAATTTCAATACCTTACTTCTCCTATACTTTCCATTTATTCATCAATCATTAATAATATTATCAAATTTTCCATAACCAAGTGGTCTTGAAGCCCGTCCGGGTTTACGCCACGTTAATAATATTCGTCGTTGTATTGTATTGTATTGTATTAAATTGTTTGTTAAAACGCTTGTAAGTTATAAACAGTATAAAAATCAAAGGCACAGGAAAAAACAGTCGATCATCATAGGGGTGTACACAGTCGATCATTAATTGCTTTTGTAGCAAATACATTATTGAATTGCATTTCAATATTTTGTGAAACGCAATATGTTCCAATAATGTTTAAGTTCTAAATAATACTTCCTAAAAGCAAAACAATGAAAGAAAATGAAAAAAAAGCAAAAATGATAATTTTTATCTGATACTCCGATTATAAATATTTAACCTAAAAACACAAAAAACTTTAAAAGGATTTGTCAAAAGCATGGTTCATAAGAATACAAGGGGAGGACCCAGGGGGGCATCGGGGCACATCCCTTCAGAGCTATTTTCTTCTTTTTAATTTTTAAACGTAATTAACACGATTTTATCAATTTTTAATTTTGAACAGAAGATATACCCCCTTCCCAGCAGCTAAAAAACGTTCTATTTTATAACGCTATTTGTAAGAGTAACTGGGATAAAAGTTTTCAATCCAGCTAGCTAGTGAAGCAGAGCTGTGTGCAATGACCACTACAGAAAGGCTATTGATAGCCTTGACAGATGCTGGCTGATGAGGATAGGAAATAGGTCAAAGACGATTCTAAATAAGCTCATGAATATGGCAGTGAAATTTGAGAGAAATAAGTCAATAAAGCTGGCGGATGGTTTAGGTTCAAAGTGCGAGATTTGTCCAACGAAAAGAGCATTTCTTATTAAAGGAATGTGAAAATAAGTTTGCAAATATAAAGAAAACTAGTCTGTGCATAGGCAGATAGTCAAACAATTACTAATAAAGATTTTAATAAAAATGGAATTTCATTCTATTTTTGATTCTAAATTGAAATAAAAAATCATATAGCGTTTTATTTAAAATATAATTAAGTTAAAACAAAAATATGATCGTTCGCGCTGATAATTGGCCGTTCCATACTATTACTAAAAGAAATGAGTGCCCCCCTCCCTTGGACCCTCCTAGATCCGCCCCAGGATACATCTATGGAAAACTCATTGAGAAAAAAAACTGATGTGCGACATGATAAAACCAAAATGACACCAAAAGCAGATAGTTTTAGAAAAAAACAGCGGCTTAACTGCCATGGTCTCGAGAAGTTTAATATTTTCTGTCGATCTGTCAGTCATTAAAAATTTATCCTAAATAGTAGCCTTTGAAGGGAAACTTTTACATCAAAAAATGATTTCTACAGTCTAGGTAATAGTTCTTTAATATTTAATAGTTCACTAAAATTGTTGAGGTTTGTTCATTTATTTATTTTAGATTAATAAAATGAAAAGACTTTTGAAAAACTTGTGTTTACATAAGACAAGTTTACTAGAAAATTTAAAATTTCAAGTTTTCTGAATCAGTATTAAGTTACAATAATTCATGTGCGTTTTTAAAGTCTTAAAAATAATTAATTAGATACTGGCCTCAAATTCTTTAAATGTGGTAGTGATCGACTGTGTACGTGAATGTGATCGACTGTGTACACCTTCCACCTATAAGTAAAACTCTAGTTTATTAAATAAATTGTATAACTAATAATCACCGCCACCCCCATTACACTGCCCTTCGAGTCGTTTATTGTGATCTTTGTCACTCCTGGTGTGGTAGTTTGAAATGTTCTTCAGAATGTATAAATTAGCGAAACAAACTATTTGATACTATCTAAATTGACGAAAAGTGCTTTTGCCAATTTAGATAGTATCAGTTTTATTTTTGATGATAAAAACTTTCTATCGGTTTTATAAATATTTTTCACATTTAATTAAATTAATTAAAAAAGAATTATTTATTTGGACCAACTTATACCAACAATATGTCCATTAGCATCTTCCTCTGAGATACCAATGAAACTAATGTTATAATGAGCTTCCAGTGGTGGGAACATGGGTATCCTGATTGCTTGATTCAGCTCTGCTGTAGCCATGGATGTGTTTTTAGGCATGCTATTATACCTTGTTCTTTTTTTGAAACACAAGAATACTTGGACAAAAGCAACCATTACGATGACCCCAATCGGAATGACGTACAGAAAAGCTGAAAGATTCAATAAAATGTATGAAACATAAAAATACAAGTTTGTAACTGCTATTGTAAAAAGGATGAATTGCGGACAGTGATGAAATCTTGAAAAACAAACCGAGTTTATTTGATGGTTGATACTGGAACCTGTCAGCCAGCAGAATGCAACGGTCAGATTCTCTCAGCGCACAGTCAGCCAAACACTCATAACTGCAAAACTTTTCAATTTGGTTCTCTCTCAAAACGGCGCTGTTGAACTCGGTTTTGACAGTGCCGTCTTGGTGGAGACACTTGTATGAGCAAGGGATGCCCTCACTGACGTGCGCTTGGCACGTGATGGTTTTTTTGTTGTAAAAAGTCATCGGGTGCAGGGAGTAGGAGGTCAGGAGGTCGTATGAGGTGTTCAATGCATCTGTAATGGTTTCAGCATTTTGCTTGCTAGTGAGGAAAACCTCTTTAAAAAAATAACAATAACATCAACAAGTCTTACAACATTATATACTTTTTTGTTGTTTTTCAAAGATTTTGATAAGAAAAGATTCATAATATAAAGTTTTAGAAAATTTAAAGACTTCCTATAAATATTTGAAACTGCTTATCGAATTTTCAAAAGATAAGTAAAAAGAAAGCAGCAATAATTCTGATATAATAGCGACGTAAAAATATACAATTCGAAAAATAACTAGGATTATTATCACAAATGGCCGAGACTTGGATAACGAGTTTTAAAGAAGAATTTTATGGCATCAAATTTAAGAGAACATTCCGAAATAAATAAATAAAGATGGCGGATGGTTCAGCGTCTTTGCTCACGAAGTGCGAGATGTGTCCAACGAAAAGAGCATTTCTAATTAAATGAATGTGAAAACAAGTTTGCAAATATAAAGGAAAACTAGTCTGTGCATAGGCAGATAGTCAAAAAATTTGCAATAAAGATTTTCATAAAAATGTAATTTCATTCTATTTTGGATTCTAAGTTGCGCTGATATTTTGCCGTTCCATAATACCCTGTGAACACTCATACATGGGATCTATATAGGCAACTATATGGGCAGCCCATATGGGACCCATGTCAAAATGATACACCAAATGGGTCCCCAATGGGCTATATGGGCTATTTCTAAGTATGCTATATGGGCCTTATGTGTGCTATATGGGCTTTTTCTAAATGGGCCTCATGTAGGCTATATGAGCTTTTTCTAAGTGGGCCTAATGTAGGCTATATGGGCTTTATCTAAGTAGGTCTTAAGTAGGCTATGTGGGCTATGTGGGTTTTTTCTAAGTGGGCTATATGGTCTATTTCTAAGTGGGCCTTTTTTGGGCTATATAGACTGCTTGCAGTGTTGTTCCAGTTAACTGTAACTGTAACTGAAATGGTAAATTAACTGAAAAATATGATTCAATTAACTGTAACTTTAACTGTAACTGTTATTCAAGGCATAACTGTAACTGAAATAGAAACTGAAAAATAAGAATACTAACTGAATAGTAATTAAAAAATATCTATTTAAAAATGGGAGCGCTACAAGATAAAACATTGGCGGATGCACGTTTTTGAGCAATAATATGAATTATTTATTTTATTCTTCGAGTCCAATTATATTAATTTAGTGTTTTACATAGTTACTTTTTTTTGACAAGTTGAATTAATCAAATTTTTATGAAATGTTTAAAGTTGATAGCGGTAGAAAACAAGAAAATGCCGTATGGGCCTATTTTATTTACGAAGCTTCATGCGACAGAAGCGAATGTCAGGTTTCGGAAGAGGATGATAATTATAAGGAGAAATTTACCAGGTAACACACTGTAGTTGATAATTGTTTACGTATTTACATTTTTAAATATTATTTACCAAGTTATGATCATAATTTATAAGCCATTTAAATCATTTCAATTAAACAGTCGTAAATATATGCCATTTCTATCATTTAGGTTTAGAGAAAATGATTTCTTTGATAAAAGAGTGTAAGAACAATGTAGAAGATCGAATTCGTCAAGATCTACAAACTGGACATCGCGTTGTCATTAGCATGGATTGCTGGACTAAGAAGGGTCTTACACTTTCATGTCTCGGGATCTCAGCATCCTTTTATAATCCATCAATGCTTCGTGCGATTCAGGTCCTGCTAAATGTTCATTCATTGTCTCACCCACATACAGGAGAAATGTTAGCACTTAAATTATTGAGTACCATAGATTATTAGCTTCTTTTGCGCAAGACATTGTTTCAGCTCCCGCTTCACAAGCGTATGTGGATAGGGTGTTTTAAGTGTGCGGAGACCTAACTGCAGGGAAAAAAATCGCTTCAGCAAAAATCTGGAATTGAAGATATTTATGAAAATGAACAGCAAATATTATGAATAATATATTTATATATCTTTTAAATGATTTGACTTTTAAAAATTAATTTGGCTGTATTATAAATAAAAATTCCTTTTTTCCATCTTGATTAACTGTAAAATGTAACTATAAAAAAATAACTGAAACTGAAATAGTAACTGAAAAATTAAAATTTGCATAACTGTAACTTGAATAGTAACTGAAAAATTAAATTTGTCATAACTGTAACTTGAACTTAAACTGAAAAATCCGAACTGGAAAATCACTGGCTGCCTGTATAGCATATACGCTCAAACTTTTGAAAACGAACACATGATTGTTTGAAAAATTATTTATTGTAAAAAAAAGCAAGTAAAATATGTATGCCAAAAATAAATTTAAAGATATTTAAAAAAAGAGTCAAAATATTTAAAAAATTTGATTAATCGGATTCTTCAATCTTCAATCAGACTTTCGAGATTATTTCATCAATCAATCAATCACTAATGATTTGTATAGAGCCCTTTACTAACTGAACAAAAGCGCTCTTCAAATAAATTTGTTAAATAAAACGGTTTTTAGACCACTACCAATGTATGTATATATATCAATTTAAATATATAAAAAAACAAACAATCAACCTCAATAATCCAACCTCACCCACACCACCATGACATTCACCGCCAAAAAATCACTATCACCACCAATAAAAAATTCAATCATCACCACAGTACCAACACTCATACCACAGCACAATCATCACCACATCATCCTCAAAACCATAAAACACAATCATCATTCTTCTCAATTTTCTGTCTTGCCACTGGTGCCGAGGCTGCGAAAGAGGGTGAAGGAGAAGTCTTTGCCAACGCTGGTACTGCTGCTGCTATGGAAGGATTTCTTCTTTATGTACAGCTTACTTGATTCCCTGCGGCCATCTTGGTCTGCTGCGGCCATTCCTTGAAAGATTCGAAACAACAAACATTCGCACTAAAAATATTCTAATTAATTAAATTATATTTTTATTTAGACTTAAGATTCTAAAATGTTAATATATTATACCCAAAACCGTTTATTCTACAAATTGGCAGCCGCTAACGGTTAAGCAGTTCAATGTCGATATTGGCTGAATATCTTTGTGGTAATTAGTGAAAGTTTATTTTTTGTCTTTATCAGTGGATACTCGTTGTGCTAATCAATCAATCAATCCATCAATCACTTATAATTTGTATAGCGCCCTTTACAAAGTGAACAAAAGCGCTCAGCCATCACGTTCTGAACAAGTACGTCTTCAGGCCTCGACGGAAAGCTATGAGTGACTTAGATGAAGTTAGAGAAGAGGGTAAAGAATCCCATAAAAGAGGACCACAGTAAGAAAAAGAACGTTTAGCAAAAGAGTGTTTAACTGGAAAACGAAAAGAACGCTTAAAGGTAGATTAATTAGATTTATAAAATAAATTGGGGCAGTACAATTATGAATTTAAACATATTTAGCCATATTTTAAAAGTCACTCTAGATCTCAAAGGTAACCAATGTAACAAACGAAGATAAGGAGAAATGTGAGAAAACTTAGGAGCACGGGCAACAAGACGAGCAGCACAATTAAAGACTTTATTTAGAGGAGCTAAAACAGTATCAGGGAGACCATAGTAAAGAGAGTTGCAATAATCAATCCTGGAGAGAACTGGAGAAGATACAAGAAGTTGCAAAGTAGGATCATCGAGAAAAAGAAGAAACTGTTTAATACGTCGAATGTGGAAGTAACTATATTTAGAGACAGGTAGAATTTGAAGAGCTAAAGACAAGTTAGAATCGAAAATAAAACCAAGGCTACGAATGGAAGATGAAGGGTTTAGAGAGAGTGAAGAGGGGGGAGGCAAAACTAAAGAAGGAAGAGATAGTAAAGACTTTGATTTTTTATTGAAATATATGAGTTCAAATTTGTCCGGATTAAGTTTGAGAAACATAGAAGAAGCCCAAGAAATTATAGATTGAAGACAGAGAGTTATTTTATTAACAGTAAGGTCAAGAGAAGAGTCAGTGAAAGATGTATAAATATAGGAGTCGTCAGCATAAATTTGACTGTTTTAAGAAGATGACGAAATAATATTAGGTAGTTTCGAGGTATAAAAAATAAAAATTAAGGGACCAAGGATTGAGCCCTGTGGAACACCATAAGATAAAGAAACAGAAGAAGAACGAGAAGATTCAATTGATACATTGGAAGTTCGCTCAGAAAGGTAGGATTTAAGCCAGATAAGGAAAGATCGAGAAATATTAAAGGAAGAATCTAAAAAATTTAATAAAAGAGTATGATCAACAGTATCAAAAGCAAAGGAAAAGTCTAGGCATAAAAGAAGAGTAGATGCATTAGAATCATAAGTTAAAATAAGGTCATTATAGAGTTTAAGTGAAGCAGTTTCAGTGGAGTGGCCAATTCTGAAACCAGATTGAGAGGAAGGAAGAAGTGAGTGTTTTTCTAGATAGAAGATTAATTGTTGAAAAGTAACTTTTTCAAGGACCTTAGAAAGAAAGGAAAGATTAGATACAGGTCTATAACTGGATTAGGATGCAGGATCAAGAGAAGGTTTCTTAATTGTAGAAATAATAAATGAAGATTTGAGGATAGAAGGAAATTTAGATGTAGACAAAGGATAAGTTAACCAAATCCAAAACAATAGGATAGAATAAAAAAAATAGTTATTTAAAAAGAGTTGTAGGAATAAGATCTAGAGAACAAGAAGTGGGAGACATAGAATTAATTATATTTGCACGACTTTATTATGTGGCTTTGTCCGAGGAGTGGTAGAATGTATGTGTGTGTGTATTTGTGTGTCCTTTTCTGTTTATGTTAAGTATGTGTCTATCTGTGAGGCGGTGGGTTGTTTGTGTGGATGAATATACGTGTCATCTTGAGTTTATCTAGTGTAATAAATGTCTTCAAAATGAATATTTTAATTATATCGTTGTGTTTTGTCTTTTGGTGTGGTGTTATTATTAGTCGGATAAAGGTTTCTATTAGGATATGTTGTGTTTTAAGTGGTCTTTAGATTTTATGATTTGATCATCTAAAGGCCGTGTCTGATCAGTCTTAATAGTTTCATTCTTTCATTTAGTGATAAATTCATTTATGTGTTTATTCATCGTATGTGTCTGTGTGTGTGTATAATTTATATCGCAGGTTGGGGTGTGAGTTTATAAATGTATGTTTATCGGTTGTCACTTTATCTCATCCGTCTTCCATTGAATCACCTAGTTCTTGTTATCAGTCTTAAAGTGATTCTAGGTTAGAATTTATTTGTAGTCATGATGTGTTGGTTGTAGGTTGTGGTTGTGGATGTGTTGTCAATGTGGTGTGGCTGTTATTATTTTAGCGTGTTTTATTATTTGATGTTGTGTTAGTGGAGGTATATTTTTATTGTAATGATAATCTCGTTTTATCAACGTGCATGTTTGTGTAAGTATGTGTATTTGTATCGATGGTCTAGGTGTGACTTTCCTGCTATATCTTTAACGATTGATATTTCATCTTCTCACTTTTTAATCGAATCAATTAGATCTTTCTATTAGTCTTGATGTGGTGCTGGCTTGGTTTTATTAGTAGTCTAGTTCTTGTTGTAGGTTGTGGCTGTGGGTACGATGTCGATGTGGTGTGGTTGTTGATATCGTACTGTGTATTATATTCTTTAAGGGTGTGTTCGGGGGCTTTGAACAAATGTTAAGTTGATGTTTGAATTAATTTTGTGTGTTTGTTTTCGTGTATGGATTTTTATGTTGGTTGTGACTGTATTGAACTCTATCAGCCGAAAACACTTTGAAAATTGTCCCCCTTTAAAGCTCATTTAGCCCATATAGGACCCATATAGGACCCACATAGGCTTTCCGTGAAAACACTTAGAATTTCTTTTTTTAAAAGCCCATTTAGCCCATATAAGACCCATATAGATAATCTCTAGCCCACGAAGCCCATATAGGACCCATATAGATCATCTCCATCATTTCCTGGTTTTTGGTATACAGGCCAACTTTTCCTCTCCCGAGAGTGGGGTCTGTCTGAAAAGTCTCAATCTCTCTCTCCACTCCTTTCTATCATGAGCATCAGTGCTGCATGTTCCCAGATATTTGAGGTCTTTCTGCACTATCTCTTCCCACGTCTTCTTTGGCCTGCCTGGTCGTTTCGATCCCGAGACCTCCATTCTTCTAACCTTGTTGATCCATCCACCATCACGTTCCACATGCCCAAACCACCTGATTCTTCTTGCTTGCAGTACAGCACCAATATCCTGGATTCCAATCATTTTTTGGATCTCAACTGAACTGATGAGATTTTTTGATTTGATGTTGCACATCCAACGGATCATACCCGGTCGTTGCGTTGAAGGCGGTTGATTGTTTCTGTGGTGACAGCCCAAGTCTCAGAGGCGTGTAACATGAGGTGTACACACGACTTCTGGTTGGAAGTGGAAGGTGTCTGTTTGTCATTAGAGGAAGAAGTTGACGAAATTTTCCCCACACACACTTGCATCGGGTTATGACAGCATCCTCACAGCCTCCACCAGCAGACAGCATGTCACCTAAGTAGCAGAATTCATGAACGACTTCTAGTTTGTCTTCATCAACAAGAACTTCCACAATTGGTCTTCCGTCTATCGGTCGAGCACTGCCTTGACAGCGGGCACACTTGTAATTTGGGTCTGAGCGGAGGGAGCTTTAATGCCTGAGCATCTCTTGTGCACCCAGGATGAGCAACCGCTGCATAGAATGGAGTTTTTGCCGTTCCTTTAAGGCAGACTGCACATGGATACTTTCCAGATTTCTTGGTTAGTTCTAGATTCGCACCAGATACTAAAACTTTTGTTTTCCCCATATTAACTTTCAAGCTCTTTTTCTCCATTCCATTCTTCCATATCTTGACCTTAACAAGCAGCTCGTCCAGTGATTCAGCTATGGCTACAAAATCATCTGCGTACAACAGCTCCCATGGACAACCAGTGCAAAACTTTATAGATAACGCTTCTAGCACGATGATGAATAATAGAGGGCTTAGGACCGAACTTTGATGCACCCCGACGCCCACTTCGAACTCGTCACTTAAAGCTTGACCAACCCTTACCTTGCTTTTCACCTCCGAATACATAAACTGTACCACTTTCATCAGCCACTCTTCGATACCGAGATTATGTAATGCCCACCATATCACCTTCCTTGGGACACGGTCAAACGCCTTCTCAAGGTCGACGGTAGCTAAATAGAGTGGTTTGTTGGCAGCCAGGTACTTTTCCTGGATCTGACGGATGATGAAGATGGCATCAGTTGTTCTACGCCCTGGCATGAAGCCAAACTGCATCTCGTCAATCTTCGCACAGATCCTGATCAGTTCTTCTATCACGCGCTCCAGTACTTTGAGTACTTGCTCTATCAGCTTCAAGCCCCTGTAGTCGTTCCTGTCGAGAGCATCTCCTTTCCTCTTGTAGAGGTTCACAATGAAACTCTTTTAAAAATAGATAATCCTTATTTCATTTAGCCCATATGTTCACAGGAAATGAGTGCCCCCTCTCCCTTGGACCCTCCTGGATCCGCCCCTGGATACATCAATGGAAAACTCATCAAGAAAAAAAACTGATGTATGACACGATAAAACCAAAATGACACCTAAAGCAGATAGTTTTAGAAAAAAACAACGGCTTAACTGCCAGGGTCTCGAGAAATTTATTATTTTCTGTCGATCTGTCAGTCATTAAAAATTTATATTAAATGGTGGTCTTTGAAAGGAAACTTTTACATCAAAAAAGGATTCCTACTGTCTAGATAACAGTGTTATTTTTGTTTCATAAAGTAATTATAGTTTTTAATTCAGTTTCGTTTTGGAATTAATTAGTTTTTATTATCGTTTTCGTTTTGAAAATAATTAAAGTTTTTATTTTCGTTTTTGTTTTGAAAATAATTAAAGTTTTTATTTTCGTTTCAGTTTTGAAAATAATTTAAGTTTTTATTCTCATTTTAGTTTTGAAAATATATTAATTTACAACTTTGAACACTATTTTTTTTATCTAAAAAAATTACTTGATCATAAAATGAAACAGTAAAATAGAACTGTATATTAACAACAAATGAGTTTTAAAAATTAACAGTCAATTGAAATATTATAAGAATTGAGTAAGTAAATTATTGAGTACTAACAAATTTGAACTATAGTAACAAATTTACGATTAAAATAAGTGATAATTTAATTGACAAAGTGAAGCGGTAATAAAATAACGTTTTATAAATGGCGCTACTTCCATAAAGCCCAAAGATAATGTTTATAACATAGACATCTATTTTTATATAAATTATTCATTTGCATATTATGGCATACTTTGAAATTTATTTAATTTGCGTTTTGAAAATAATTATAGTTTTTATTTCAGTTTCGTTTTGGAAATAATTATAGTTTTTATTTTCGTTTTCATTTTGAAAATAAATTTAGTTTTTATTTTCGTTTTCGTGGAACGATTATTCAGAATTTTCGTTTTCGTTACGAAAATAACACTGCTAGGTAATAGTTCTTTAATCTTTAATACTTCACTAAAACTGTTGAGGTTTGTTCCTTTATTCATTTAAGATTCATAAAATGAAAAGACTTTTTTAAAAACTTGTGTTTACATTACATTAAGCCAGTTTACTAGAAAAATTAAAATTTCAAGTTTTCTGAATCAGTTGGACCAGCTTATAGCAACAATTTGTCTATCGATCAATCAATCAATACATTTCTATAGCTCTTTCAACAAACCTTTAGTGCTAGAGCAAATATCTTCCTCTGAGATACTCTTCAAAATACTGAATGAACGGATGCCGAATCTCTGTGGTCTGTAAAAATCCAGTGATGTTGAGATGGTTGGGCTGATTGGTTGATTCAGCCCTGCTGTTGTAGTTGTAGCTGTGGTTTTAGTTGGAGCTGTAGTTGTAGTTGTAGCCTTGGATGTGTTTTTCAACATGCTATAATACCATGTTCTTTTTTTGATAAAATAGAATAATCTAACTGTAGAAATCGATACGATGTACAAGAACAATAGGACCGCCATAACCATTAAGAAGGTCAGAATGTCGTTCAGAAAAGCTGAAAGATTCAATAAAATTAACAAAACATAAAAACTTAAAATACAAGTATGTAAGTGCTATTGTAAAAAGGATGAATTGCGGACAGTGATGAAATCTTGAAAAACAAACCGAGTTTATTTGATGGTTGATACTGGAACCTGTCAGCCAGCAGAATGCAACGGTCAGATTCTCTCAGCGCACATTCAGCCAAACACTCATAACTGCCAAACTTTTCGATTTGGTTCTCTCTCAAAACGGCGCTGTTGAACTCGGTTGTGACATTGCCGTCTTGGTGGAGCCACTTGTATGAGCAAGGGATGCCCTCACTGACGTGCGCTTGGCACGTGATGGTTTTTTTGTTGTAAAAAGTCATCGGGCGCAGGGAGTAGGAGGTCAGGAGGTCGCATGAGGTGTTCAAGGCGTCTGTAATGGTTCAGGTATTTTGCTTGCCCGTGAAGCAAAAAATCTCGTTAGATGAAATTATTAAAAAAAAGTGATCCAAATTCAGAGGACCCGGGAATGTTCCCAAGCGTTCCCATTTGTTTAACCCTTGGTTAAAATACTGCATAGTGAAGAGGGCAAAATATATGTAATAACATCTTGTTGGCATTCATTTCTGAGTTTTGAAAAAAAAATTAAACATCGATTCAACTTTACCAAAGTTATAGGCAAATATAAAATAGCATGTTTTTTGGCCCACAGTGTACTATCCCAAACACTAACTAGGATTATAATTGCGTGTAACCGAAACCTTGGGATCAAGTTTTGAAGAGAAATGCCAAAGTCATGAATTAATCTATTTTTATAAATATGGATAACAAAAACTATAAATTGGGATTCATCAAAGGTGCCACTCACACAGCATCTTCAACGCAGGCAAGGTTTCGGAGCACTTCAGATCGCTTCCTTCCACATAACACTCAAACTTTGCATTTTTCTTCTTCACTGGAATGTTGTTATTATACAGTTCCCATACTATTTTGTCTGACCGATCGTCTATAATCTTGCCTTTGTGCATTCCAGAATCACTCACCACCTCTCCATTCTGGTCTGTAACCCTCCATTTTACTGATGGCGTGAAACCATCGCGGCGCGCATGCGTGAGTGTGCACTTTCCACTCATTTTGCTCTGTTCAACTTCGGGACAGTTAGTCTCACCAATCATGGTTGTTGGTGCATTAATGTCACATTTCAGTTCTGTGAATAAATTTTTAATGTTAAGAAAAATAAATAATTAAATTATAAATTACTCAACTCACCACCAGTTATAAGATAATACTTCTTAATACTTGAATCACCATCTTTATTTATCACCAATCGAAAAATAGTTGGAGTTTCTTTTGACATGTATTCAATTTTGAAGAAGCATTTAGTACCATTACATGAGTATTTATATCCAGGAGCGCATTCATTGCCTTGCATCGATTTCAAGATTGTTCCTGAATAATAAATAGTTTTACGGTATATCATATGAATTACAATAATCAAATTATTATAATTTGCTGAATTTTGAAAGATTTAATATTAAAATGTTTAGTGGATACCTTCAGTGGTCCACTCGTCTAATTCGCCTATTTCCTTATCATATTCAAATATGACAGGGTCTCCGTATTTCACAAGCAAAACTTCATCTTTTTCTGAAATGTTAAAATATTTATTTTCATAACTTTTTTAAAATATATATTTGATCAATTATGTTAATCTAAAATAAAATAAATCTAACGTTGTATTGAATTTCTAATTAGTAAAATTAAACTATAGATTATTTTGAGCTTTTTTATTTTAAACAGAATGTAAGCCCATCTCTCAATATCAACTAATTTCAAGTTTTTTTATAGTTTTATAGTTTTATATTTTCTAAAACCAAAGGAATATGATGTAAGAATATATGTTACAGTCAAAACGCGTAACCAGTCATTTCGCGTAAAGCCTGAAAATTGCTTCACCATATTTCACAGTTTGACTGCAATGAAACATTCAGTTTTTTATTAAGCTCTTTTCATTCATACGTTTCGATTATTTAAGAATAAAAACTTTCACTTATTAAAACTGGAATTTTTCAGATTTTTAATTATACGTTTCCAAAATTGATAAGAATAATTAAAAAGAAGTTTGGAGAAATCTCGAAGATGGTAGACATTTCTTTCAAACAATTGTTCAAAAACAATTTTAAAAAGAGTTTCAAATTAAACTTAAAAATAATATGTGGGTCCTATATGGGTTCTATATAGGCTAAATGGGCTTTAAAAAACTATTTCTAAGTGTTTTCAAGGAAAGCCTATGTGGGTCGTATATGGGTCTTATATGGGCTAAATGGGCTTTAAGAGAAGAAAATGTTCTAAATTTTCACAAGGAAAGCCTATGTGGGTCCTATATGGGCTTTAAAGAGAAACATTTTTAAAAGTGTTTACAAGGAAAGTCTATGTGGGTCCTATATGGGCTAAATGGGCTTTAAAGAGCGAAAATGTTCTAAGTGTTCACAAGGAAAGTCTATGTGGGTCCTATATGGGCTAAATAGGCTTTAAAATAATAATAAAATTCCAAAGTGTATTCGGCTGATAGAGTTCAATACAGTCACAACCAACATAAAAATCCCTACACGAAAACACACACACAAGTTAATTCAAACATCAACTTTAAACCCTCCCGAACACACCATGAAAGAATATAATACACAGTACGATATCAACAACCACACCACATCGACATCGTACCCACAGCCACAACCGACAACAAGAACTAGACTACTAATAAAACCAAGCCAGCACCACATCAAGACTAATAGAAAGATCTAATTGATTCGATTAAAAAGTGAGAAGATGAAATATCAATCGTTAAAGATATAGCAGGAAAGTCACACCTAGACCATCGATACAAATACACATACTTACACAAACATGCACGTTGTAAAACGAGATTATCATTACAATAAAAAAATACCTCCACTAACACAACATCAAATAATAAAACACGCTACAATAATAACAACCACACTACATTGACAAAATATCCACAACCACAACCTACAACCAACACATCATGACTACAAACAAATTCTAACCTAGAACCACTTTAAGACGAATAACAAGAACTAGGTGATTCAAAGGGAGACGGATAAGATAAAGTGACAACCGATAAACATACATTTATAACTCACATCCCAACCTGCGATATAAATTATACACACACACACAGACAAATACGATGAATAAACACATAAATGAATTTATTACTAAATGAAAGAATTAAACTATTAAGACTGATCAGACACGGCCTTTAGATGATCAAATCATAAAATCTGAAGACTACTTTAAACACAAAACATACCCTAATAGAAACCTTTATCTGACAAATAATAACACCATACCAAAAGACAAAACCAAACGATATAATTAAAAGATAGAGACATACTTAACAAACAGAAAAAGACACACAAATACACCCACACATACATTCTATCACTCCTCGGACAAAGCCACATCATAAAGTCGTGCATTAGCACAACGAGTATCCACTGTTAAAGACACAAGATAAACTTTCACTAATTACTACACATTATCTTAAACCTTTTCATATATTTACATATATTGTTTAATTTGGCAATATTTTTACCTACAGTGTTATTTCTTGGGGACTTTGTTGGAAAAACCGACGAGTAACGAGCCACTGCACTTCAATGAATATATTCAATTAAGAGGGCCGGAAAGGAAAAAGAGCCTTTGGCACCACACATTTTTTCAATTTTATATACCGTAAGTTGTTAGATACTTATAATAATACTGTTTCATTATACTCTCATCATGATTTATTATCCTATGTTAAGTTTCAGTTATTTAATTCATCAATAAATTATTCGCAACAGGTTCTGTCAAAACCAACTCATCGATGCCTCAAAAAAACAAAAGAGAAATCGACGTACACGTGTCGATTCACCCCTTAACCGATTCACCCATTAACCAATTTACCCCTAAACCGATTCACCCCATAACCGATTCAACCTTCAACCAATACACCTCTCAACCTATTTACCCTTCAAAACAGTTAAAAAGGGACTTTATTTTTTAAATACATAATTTTCTGAATACTAAACAGATAAAACGGACTTAAAATATTATACCTATGAAATATAATGAACTATCAAATATAAATGAAATTTAAAATATAAATAAAATTTAAAATATAAATAAAATTTAAAATATAAATAAAATTTAAAATATAAATGAAATTTAAAATATAAATGAAATTTAAAATATGAATGAAATTTAAAATATGAATGAAATTTTAAATATAAATGAAATTTAAAATATAAATGAAATTTAAAATATAAATGAAATTTAAAATATAAATGAAATTTAAAATATAAATAAATTAAATTTTAAAAAAAATAATTTAAAATATAGAAAAATTTATTAAGTTTAAAATATAAATATATTTAATTAAATACAATTTTTTGCACAATGTTAGTCTTTTCAAAAGAATGCTTATTTTAATGTAAAATGAAACTAGTACTAAAAATACAAACCAGAGTCTAAGTCTCTGTATATTTAACTAAAACTTTTTTTTCGAATTATTAAACTATCTTATTTATATTATTAAACTATACTATTTATATTATTAAACTATACTATTTATATTATTAAACTATACTATTTATATTATTAAACTATACTATTTATATTATTAAACTATACTATTTATATTATTAAACTATACTATTTATATTATTAAACTATTTTATTTTAATTCTTAAATGTTTGTAATAAACTTTTAGAAAATATTTTATAAATTATAGAAACATTACTTGGTAGTGTTGGTATGTTTTAGGAGACACAATAATTTATTTAATAATTTTATTCTTCTTTAATAATTTTATTCTTATTTAATAATTTTATTCTTATTTAATAATTTTATTCTTATTTAATAATTTTATTCTTATTTAATAATTTTATTCTTATTTAATAATTTTATTCTTATTTAATAATTTTATTCTTATTTAATAATTTTATTCTTATTTAATAATTTTATTCTTATTTAATAATTTTATTCTTATTTAATAATTTATTCTTATTTAATAATTTTATTCTTATTTATTAATTTTATTCTTATTTAATAATTTTATTCTTATTTAATAATTTTATTCCTATTTAATAATTTTATTCTTATTTAATAATTTTATTCTTGTTTAAGAATTTTATTCTTATTTAAGAATTTTATTCTTATTTAAGAATTTTATTCTTATTTAATAATTTTATTCTTATTTAATAATTTTATTCTTTTTTAATAATTTTATTCTTATTTAATAATTTTATTCTTATTTAAGAATTTTATTCTTATTTAAGAATTTTATTCTTATTTAAGAATTTTATTCTTATTTAAGAATTTTATTCTTATTTAAGAATTTTATTCTTATTTAAGAATTTTATTTTTATTTAAGAATTTTATTCTTATTTAAGAATTTTATTCTTATTTAAGAATTTTATTCTTATTTAAGAATTTTATTCTTATTTAAGAATTTTATTCTTATTTAAGAATTTTATTCTTATTTAAGAATTTTATTCTTATTTAAGAATTTTATTCTTATTTAAGAATTTTATTCTTATTTAAGAATTTTATTCTTATTTAAGAATTTTATTCTTATTTAAGAATTTTATTCTTATTTAAGAATTTTATTCTTATTTAAGAATTTTATTCTTATTTAAGAATTTTATTCTTATTTAAGAATTTTATTCTTATTTAAGAATTTTATTCTTATTTAAGAATTTTATTCTTATTTAAGAATTTTATTCTTATTTAAGAATTTTATTCTTATTTAAGAATTTTATTCTTATTTAAGAATTTTATTCTTATTTAAGAATTTTATTCTTATTTAAGAATTTTATTCTTATTTAAGAATTTTATTCTTATTTAAGAATTTTATTCTTATTTAAGAATTTTATTCTTATTTAAGAATTTTATTCTTATTTAAGAATTTTATTCTTATTTAAGAATTTTATTCTTATTTAAGAATTTTATTCTTATTTAATAATTTTATTCTTATTTAAGAATTTTATTCTTATTTAATAATTTTATTCTTATTTAATAATTTTATTCTTATTTAATAATTTTATTCTTATTTAATAATTTTATTCTTATTTAATAATTTTATTCCTATTTAATAATTTTATTCTTATTTAAGAATTTTATTCTTATTTAAGAATTTTATTCTTATTTAAGAATTTTATTCTTATTTAAGAATTTTATTCTTATTTAAGAATTTTATTCTTATTTAAGAATTTTATTCTTATTTAAGAATTTTATTCTTATTTAAGAATTTTATTCTTATTTAAGAATTTTATTCTTATTTAAGAATTTTATTCTTATTTAAGAATTTTATTTTTATTTAAGAATTTTATTTTTATTTAAGAATTTTATTCTTATTTAAGAATTTTATTCTTATTTAAGAACTTTATTCTTATTTAAGAATTTTATTCTTATTTAAGAATTTTATTCTTATTTAATAATTTTATTCTTATTTAAGAATTTTATTCTTATTTAATAATTTTATTCTTATTTAAGAATTTTATTCTTATTTAAGAATTTTATTCTTATTTAAGAATTTTATTCTTATTTAAGAATTTTATTCTTATTTAAGAATTTTATTCTTATTTAAGAATTTTATTCTTATTTAAGAATTTTATTTTTATTTAAGAATTTTATTCTTATTTAAGAATTTTATTCTTATTTAAGAATTTTATTCTTATTTAAGAATTTTATTCTTATTTAAGAATTTTATTCTTATTTAAGAATTTTATTCTTATTTAAGAATTTTATTCTTATTTAAGAATTTTATTCTTATTTAAGAATTTTATTCTTATTTAAGAATTTTATTCTTATTTAAGAATTTTATTCTTATTTAAGAATTTTATTCTTATTTAAGAATTTTATTCTTATTTAAGAATTTTATTCTTATTTAAGAATTTTATTCTTATTTAAGAATTTTTTATTTATTTTATCACTTTCCATTTATTTTATCATTTTTCATATATTTTATCATTTTTCATTTATTTTATCATTTTTCATTTATTTTATCATTTTTCATTTATTTTATCATTTTTCATTTATTTTATCATTTTTCATTTATTTTATAATTTTTCATTTATTTTATAATTTTTCATTTATTTTATAATTTTTCATTTATTTTATCATTTTTCATTTATTTTATCATTTTTCATTTATTTTATAATTTTTCATTCATTTTATAATTTTTCATTTATTTTATAATTTTTTACTTATTTTATAATTTTTCATTTATTTTATAATTTTTCATTTTTTTAATAATTTTTCATTTATTTTATAATTTTTCATTTATTTTATAATTTTTCATTTATTTTATAATTTTTCATTTATTTTATAATTTTTCATTTATTTTATAATTTTTCATTTATTTTATAATTTTTCATTTATTTTATAATTTTTCATTTATTTTATAATTTTACATTTATTTTATAATTTTTTTATTATTTTATAATTTTCTTTTTATTTAATTAATTTTTATTTTATTTTATTTATTTTATCAATTTTTTTACATTTATTTATTTACTTAATTTTTTTTATAGTTTTTCATTTGTTTAAAAAAATTAACAGATTTTTATTTTTTAAAATTTTATTTTTTCATTTTTTTAGAAATTATAGTTTTTTATTTTGTTAAAATTATAGTTTTATTATTTTTTATTTATTTTATTTTTTTACTTTTTAATTAATTATAGTTTTTTTTTCAATTATAGTTTTTTATTTTTAAAAAATTATTATTTTATTCCAGCAAAATACTTTAAAAAATGAAGTCCGTTTTTAACTATTTTGAAGAGTGATTGATTGATGAAGAATAGAAGCTCTAAATATTGGAGCTTACCTGTCGTGTTGCAGAGAGCAACGCATGTGAGGGTGCCGATGAGAAGTTTAAGCCAAAACATTTTGGTATGAATTTATCAAAATATTGTCAACTTCACTATTTTATTTGTTCAAAAATAAATTCAAAGATTATTTTAATAGAAATTTGTCTTCAATTTGATATTATTTAATCCAAGTTAATTATTTTAAAGTTTAGGTTTTGATTAAATGTTGCAGAAAAACAAATTTTAACTCATGTTTAAAGACCTATTTGTATTAAATTATTGTTTGCAAGAGGGGCATTGTGCAAACTTTTGGTTTTATGTATCCACCTTGCTATCGCACACTATATAAAGTTACGAGTCCTTTGATTTATTATATTCGCCTATCAGCACTTGACTAAATATAGATATATGTATGTGTATATATGTTACATTCAAATAATTTAACTAAAGACTCATTTAAAGTCAATTATATTCAAAAGAAATTCTCAATATGTGTATATTATATACTATATATAAAATAATATAAAAGAAAGTAAGGAAAATAACAATTAGTATAGTTGAGATTTTTTTAGATTAAATAATTATGAAACTTTCTGGTGATGATAATGATGAAACTTTCTAATAATAATAATAATAATAATAATAATAATAATAATAATAATAATAATAATAATAATAATAATAATAATAATAATAATAAATAATAATAATAATAATAATAATAATAATAATAATAATAATAATAATAATAATAATAATAATAATAATAATAATAATAATAATAATAATAATAATAATAATAATAATAATAATAATAATAATAATAATAATAATAATAATAAATGAAGAGCATTATTATAGTGTCGTAAAACCCAAACAGGTGTGTGAAGAGGGTTGTTGAAGAGAGAGAATAAAAGATATGATACAGAGTGATGATTATATAAGATGGGGAAGAGAAAAGGTGGGTGGTGAGGTGTTGTGCTTATTGTAATCTGTAGTGATAAAGGTCTTGCCAATTTAGGTTTAAAATATATGATTACGATGATAAAAATGAAGATATAATAATGATGAAACTTTCTGGTGATGATAATGATGAAACTTTCTGGTGATGATAATGATGAAACTTTCTGGTGATAATAATGATGAAACTTTCTGGTGATGATAATGATGAAACTTTCTGGTGATGATAATGATGAAACTTTCTGATGATGGTAATGATGAAACTTTCTGGGGATGATACTGATGAAACTTTCTGGTGATGATCCTGATGAAACTTTCTGTTGGGTGGGTGAAGGAGGGGAGAAGGTGGGTGTGTGAAGGAGGGGAGAAGGTGGGTGGGTGAAGGAGGGGAGAAGGTGGGTGGGTGGGTGAGGGAGGGGAGAAGGTGGGTGGGTGAGTGAGGGAGGGAGATGAGGTTGGTGCGGGAGGGGAAAAGGGTGTGGGTGGAAGAGAAATGGTTGGGTGAAAGAGGGTTGAGAAGGGTGAAGATAGATGGTTTAAATGGTTAGTGGAGTTGGTTTGCACCAAACACACACACACTACACACACTGCCACACCTACATAACACAAACACACACTCACAGCAACCCAAAAACAAACACACACACAGCCAGGTCAGCAGACAGACAAAAGCACAGGCAGCAATACATCGGAACAGACGGCACAGGCACAAGCGGGACAATGCCTCTTCTTCGTGCTGCGCCTCAGGAACCAGAGCAAGGAGTTGAACGATATCAAGTTTGAGTTCATTCTTGGAGAGGGTGTGTGGGTGGGGGTGGAGGGGTGGTGGAAAGGTGGTTAAGTGTGGGCGTTGTTGGGAAGAAGGGGGGTGGGGTGGATGGGGTGTGAATAGGTTGTGATGGGATATCATCATCATCATCATCATCATCACCTCGGCAGACACAGCGCAGAGCGTTGCCAAGGAGATGGTGGATGCTGAGCTAGTTGACGGCAAAGACGTCATCGTTGGTGAGTGGCCACGTGGTGATGATGATGGTGATGATGATGATGATGATGGTGATGGTGATGATGATGATGCTGAATTCATAAAACGCTGCATTAGGGTTATAAGAATCACTTAAAATGTATAATAAATTTTATTTCTTTTTATAATAATAAAAATAAGGGTTTTTTTAAAATTATTATTATTGATATTATTCAGTGGCGGCAAACCTGCAAAAGATACTCGACTCACCTTGGTCTGTCATCCATCCATTCATCCATTCATCCGTCCATCCATCCATTCATCCGTCCATCCATCCATTCATCCGTCCATCCATTCATCCGTCCATCCATTCATCCGTCCATCCATCCATCTATCCATTCATCCGTCCATCTATCTATCCATCCATACATCCATCCATCTATTCTTCCCCACAGAAACACACCACACAACCAACACACTTCATCATCATATCATCATCATCATTATCATCATATCATCATTATCTTCATATCATCTCCATTATATCATCATCATAATATCATCATCATCATATCATCATCATCATATCATCATCATCATATCATCATCATCATATCATCATCATCATATCATCATCATCATATCATCATCATCATATCATCATCATCATATCATCATCATCATATCATCATCATCATATCATCATCATCATATCATCATCATCATATCATCATCATCATATCATCATCATCATATCATCATCATCATATCATCATCATCATTATCATCATATCATTATCATCATCATCATCATATCATCATCATCATCATCATATCATCATCATCATATCACCACCACCACCATCATCATCATATCATCATCATCATATCATCATCACCACCACCCTCCCCCCCACACAGAACTACACATGCACACCTCACGAAGTCCAGACGACAAGACGCTGGTTGGCTTCGCGCAACTTTCGCTCATCGACCCTTCCGACCCTGAAGCCAATATTGAAGACCAGGCCTGAGAGGCGCTTGGGAGGGGGGGGGGGGAGAGGGAGGGGGGATGGAAATGAGGGGGAGAGGGGGGTTGGGTGGGGGATGAGGGGGAGTGGAGTGGAGTTGGTTGAGGGGGAGAGGGGTGAAGTGAGTGTAAAGAGAATAGAGAGTGGGTTGCTTAAGAGGTGGAGAGGAGGCTTCCGGAAGTGGGTTGTAGGAAGAAGGGATAATGGGTTGAGTGGGTGGTGAGATGGGTGGGAGTGGGTGTAGAGACGGGGTTTTAGGAAGAAGGGAGAATGGGTTGAGTGGGTGTTGAGTGAGAGGATTAAAAAGGGTATCGAGTGACGAGGTTGGAGTGGGCTGAATAGAAGGGTAAAGGGCCAAAGAAAAATGAGAGGAGGGGTTGGAAAATAGTTTTCAAAAAAGTTTCGATGGGTAAATAGTATGTGGAAAGAGTGGATGTCTGCTGAATAGTGGATGGGGGGGGGGGGGTGAATGCTGGAGAAAGAGGCAACAATCACACGGGAAGGCGGTTATATCCGAGGGCTTGCACCCCCACGTAAGCTCAAATCTGGATCTGCCCACGTCTGCCGGCCTCTTGTTCCTGAGACTGCGCCATTATTTAAGAAATGCGACTCGAGCGGTAAATGCTGTGATGAGGTTGCATAGAGGCTTTCTTCGTGTAAATCGAGAATTATTCTATTCACAATTGTAATTCTGGCATTTATTTAAAAGAACGATTAAGAATGTACATTTTTCACTCTTATCTTCAAAGTTTGTAAAAGCTTTTTCGGAAATCATTATTCTGGTTGGGTATCGCTTCTGAGCACTGCCTTTGAGCCGCTATAAAGCGCCAGACCGCTTTCGAAAAACGCCCTCAAATCACAAGTTTCCGCCAATTTTAATCCTCCAAACTTCCCTTTATTATCTTCTTTCTCCTGATTTCTACCCACTCTGTTTCATCCTTTTCCTTCTCCCCATCTACCTCAAAATTCCCCCCTCCCCTTTAATCGACCCCTGTTCAAATACACCGAATTTTTGCGTTTCCAATCAACTTCTATCGATTATCAAATGATTAATCCATTTCAGCTTTTATATTTTATTTGATTTATTATTTCGTATTTAATGTGTGTAATAGGTTATATTTATATAAAGGTCTTTTAAATAAATTGTTCATTAATCCCTCACATGGTTTTTGAAAATAATTTACGCTTCTTCCTTAACCTTTAGTCATGCATTTCTACTTTTTCTCATTAGCCGTTATACTAGTTTTTATTTAATATTATTTTTAAATATATTTGACTTATTTATGAAAATTTTTAATTAATTTTTTATTATTCATTTTAAATATTTCTCTATATTTTTAAAACGTTTTTCTAGTAAAGCCAATCCTTAGTTTTTAATTAAATGTTTTAAAAATTAAACCTCGAAATATGATTTATATTTCAACATTTAAAACAATTAAAAGTTAATTATTTTTTATCATTCCAATTGTTTTAACTTCTCAAAATTACTCTCATTGTAATTCTTTTAGTGTTTTCACATAATCAATACTAACATGATATTATTATTATTTTCATTACTTTATCAATTATATTCTTAAATACAGAAGTTGTCTTTAATATTCATTTTTGAAATAGTATTAGAGTTATTACTAGAATTATTTACCAATTAGTTGGAGATTTCAAGTGAAGTTGTACGGATGGAAATAATCTACAAATCAATTTGGCAGAATAATTTACCTTCATAATGTTGAAATTAAAATGAAAGTTTGATTTGAAGCATGTGGTCAACAGAGCGGTCAATATAAAAAAATCAAATAAATGTTTTCTAAAATAAACGAAGGTTACTTAAATATCTTGTAGTTGGAACGCATTTCTTGAGATCAGTATTCATAATTGAATTTGATGAAAGAGCGCTATAGTAATTTATTTATTTGATTGATTGATAATCGCAATAACTAGTTTAAATTCTCAATAATGCTTCCTAAAAGTAAAAAAATAAAAGCTAATGAACAAAAATATTGGAATTGGAATTACAATTAAATTATAAAAGAATATAATTATTTAATTAGAATACTATTAAAATGATTTAATTAGAATACTATAAAAATGATTTAATTAGAATACTATTAAAATGATTTAATTAGAATACTATTGAAATGATTTTATTAGAATACTATTAAAATGATTTAATTAGAATACTATTAAAATGATTTAATTAGAATATTATTAAAATGATTTAATTAGAACACTATTAAAATGATTTAATTAGAATACTATTAAAATGATTTAATTAGAATACTATTAAAATGATTTAATTAGAATACTATTAAAATGATTTAATTAGAATACTATTAAAATGATTTAATTAGAATACTATTAAAATGATTTAATTAGAATACTATTAAAATAATTTAATTAGAATACTATTATAATTGTTTCATTAGAATACTATTAAAATTATTTCATTAGAATACTATTAAAATTATTTCCTCAGAATACTATTAGAATTATTTCATTAGAATACTATTAAAATTAGTTTTCCATCCGTTGTATAAATCATTTTAAAATTTAAATAATTTTTTTTAAAATAATTACTTAGTTAAACCAACTTCCACCAAAAATATCTCCTAATTAGCATTTTCCTCTGTGATATTCATTTTTCTGGATGTGAACAAAGAGGTATTCTGAAATATTTCTCATGTGGTGGGACATGAAGAAGGACTGTAGTTGCAGTGGTAGTTGTAGCTGTAGTTGTAGTTAGAGCTGTGGTTGTATTTGAAACTGTGGTTGTAGTTGAAACTGTGGTTGTAGTTGGAGCTGTGGTTGTAGTTGGAGCAGTGATTGTAGTTGAAACAGTAGCTGTAGTTGGAGCTGTGGTTGTAGTTGAAACTGTGGTTGTAGTTGGAGCTGTGGTTGTAGTTGGAGCAGTGATTGTAGTTGAAACAGTAGCTGTAGTTAGAGCTGTGGTTGTAGTTGAAACTGTGGTTGTAGTTGGAACTGTGGTTGTAGTTGGAGCTTCGGTTGTAGTTGAAACTGTAGTTGTAGTTGGAGCAGCGGCTGTGTTTTGAGGAATGGTCTGATACTCTGTTCTACTTAGAAACTTTGCGACAGCGACAGCCACAACGACAGTGATGATCAAAAAAAAGATTGTAATGACGAACAGAAAAACTGAAAATTCAATAAAATATATGAAACATAAAAATACAAGTTTGTAAGTGCTATTGTAAAAAGGATGAATTGCGAACAGTGATAAAATATTGAAAAACAAACCGAGTCCATGTGATGGTTGATACAGGAACCTGTCAGCCAGTAGAATGCAACGGTCAGATTCTCTCAGCGCACAGTCAGCCAAGCACTCATAATTGCCAAACTTTTCGATTTGGTTCTCTCTCAAAACGGCGCTGTTGAACTCGGTTTTGACAGTGCCGTCTTGGTGGAGCCACTTGTATGAGCAGGCGATGCCCTCACTGACGTGCGCTTGGCATGTGATGGTTTTTTTGTTGTAAAAAGTCATCGGGTGCAGGAAGTAGGAGGTCAGGAGGTCGTATGAGGTGTTCAATGCGTCTGTAATGGTTTAAGCATTTTAATTACTATTAAAGGAAACCCTTTAGCAAATAATAACAGTAACTTCAACAAGTCTTTAAAAATTATAAACTTTTTCGTTGTTTTTCGAAGATTTTGATAAGAAAAGATTAATAATATATAAGTTTTAGAAAATGTAAAGACTTTCTATAAATATTTGAAAATGCTTACCGAATTTTCGAAAGATAAGTGATAAGAAGCAGTAATAATTCTGGTATAATAATGTTGGCATTCATCCATCTCGTGAGATGATGATAGCGCTCTGATGTGTTCTTTGACGACAGCTTCTAGAGTGGCTCAGCAGACCGATCCTGGATCGACAGTCTCTGCTGCAGCGGCTGCAGGTGAAGTCGGATGGAGGATCGAGAGCATGATTCTGCTGCCTCATTTTTCTTCTTTGCCTTCGGGATTCCAGATGTTGCCTGCATTCTTCCTCGCCCTTTTTGATGCCTTTGTGGACTGTCTGGCGCCAGCCCCTTCGGTCATCGGCTAGCTCTTCCCATCTGCCAGGGTCGTTACCCGAAAGTTTGAGGTCGCGTTTGCAGACGTCTTTGAAGCGTAGTTGCGGGCGACCAACTGGACGTTGTCCTGTAGCCAGCTCGCCATAGAGGATGTCCTTGGGTATGCGACCTTCTTCCATTCGACGCACGTGACCCAGCCAGCGTAGACGTCTTTGGCATAGAAGGAGGTGTATGCTGAGTGAGTTGGCTTGATTGAGTACTGCTGTGTTGGTGACTTTATCTTGCCATGTTATGCCAAGGATGCGTCGGAGACAGCGAAGATGAAAGCTTTCGAGACGATCTTCTTGCCTGGCATAGGTGGTCCAGGTTTCGCTGCCATACAACAGAGTGCTGAGAACGCATGCCTGGTACACTTTGAGCTTGGTGTTTCGTGTCAGTTGGTTGTTGGTCTATACACGTTTGCTCAATCTGGCCATGACGCTGGCTGCTTTGGCGAGCCTCTTATTAATCTCAATGTCGAGGGATAGGCTGCTAGTAATGACGGAACCCAAGTATGTGAACTTGTCAGTGGCCTCCAGCACCTGATTGTCGATTGTGATTGAGGGTGGAACAGGGATGTCTTGACCCATGATGTTGTTTTTTTTATACTGATGGTCAGACCGAATTCCCTGCAAGCCTGAGCAAAGCGATTCATCAGCTGCTGAAGGTGTTCTTCCGTGTGTGACACCAGGGCCGCATCATCAGCGAACAGCATGTCTCTGATGAGGACAGTGCGAATTTTCGTCTTTGCTCTTAGACGTGCCATGTTCAGCAGTTTCCCGTCACTTCTGGTGTATAAATGGACACCTTCGGCAGACTCTTTAAATGCAAAGTTCAACAGCATCGAGAAGATGCCGAATAATGTAGGCGCTAGGACACAACCCTGTTTGACCCCACTCTTGATTATGAAGGATTCTGAGGTCTCCCTATCGTAGCTGACCACACCTTGCGTGTTTTCGTGATAAGAAGTTGTGATGTTGAGCAGCCGAGGTGGACAGCCGATCTTCTTGAGTAGCCGAAATAGGCCGTTCCTGCTTACAAGGTCGAATGCCTTAGTTAGGTCGATGAAGGCGATATACAACGGCATCCGCTGCTTTCTGCACTTTTCCTGGAGCTTTTTGCGAAAGCTTTACCCACGACGCTAAGCAGTGAGATGCCCCTGTTGCAGTTGTTGTTGTTGTTGTATTTCGTTGTGTTGTTCAGCAGTCTGGGGAGGATAGTCTCGTCCAGCTGCGCTGCCCTGCCAGGCTCTTGAGTCAGTTCTCTTGTGTTCTCACCCAGCCCGTGTTCCAGGGCTGGGCAGTCTGTCCAGAGATGAGTTTGTTGTCTCCTGGGCTGTCTGGCAGAGTCTGCCCTGGCAGGGTGGCCGAAAGTACCCACATTTGAGGCGCAAACGCCCCCCACCGCACCGCGTGGAGGTTGTGGGTATGCGGTAGTGTGGGTATGCGGTAGTTGTTGCAGTCGCTGCGGTCGCCCTTGTTCTTATTCAGGGTGAAAATCTTGGCATTGCGCATGTCCTGTGGAACTCTACCTTCTCTCCAACATAGGCAAAAGAGCTTGTGAAGTGATTCTAGTCGAGACGGTTTACCACATTTGATTATTTCTGGTGGGATGCCATCGTCTCCTGGTGCTTTTCCACTCTTTAAGGCATCAATAGCTTTGCTGAGTTCGTCCATGGTCGGCTCGACATCCAGCTCTTCCAAGACTGGCAAGTCTTCAATAGCGTCCAGTGCTATCTGAGTCACAGAGTTTTCTTTGGAATAAAGTTCCAGATAGTGTTCGACCCACCTTGCCATTTGCTTGTCTTTGTCTGTGATGGTCTCTCCTGATTTGGACTTTAAGGGTGCAGTCTTCTTTGCTGACTTGCCTGTTGCTTTTTTGATGCCTTCATACATGCTCCTTACGTTGCCAGCGTCTGACGCTTGTTGGATGCTATTCGCCAGTTGAAGCCAATAGTCATTTGCGCAGCGTCGAGCCGTCTGCTGGGCTTTTCTTTGAGCAGCTTTCAACTCTTCGAAGGTGGACTGACTCGGATCGCATTTGTATTAAATCAATGCCTTTCTCTTGGCGTCAATAACAGGCTTAAGATCTGCCGCATTCGCTTCGAACCAATCGGTGTTCTTGTGTTCCTTTTTACCATACGTGAGTAAAGCAGTTTTGAAGATGGTATTCCGGAGCAAGTTCCATCTGACTTCCGCATTAGGCTCTTGGTCGCAGTGTTGCAGCTCCCCCAGCCGATCTATGAACTCCTGGTTCTTGGCCTGATGGGTGGTCTGATAGGTGTTGATTTTCGGCTGGCATTTCTTCTTGGAAAGGTGGAGCCTCTTGGGGCGCAACTTTATCTTTGACGCGATCAGAGAGTGGTCTGTATCGCAATCGGCACTATGGTAAGCTCTGGTGCTGCGGACGTTGTTCAACGAGTTGTGCCTGGTGATGATCAAGTCCAGTTGATGCCAATGATTTGACCTTGGATGTCTCCAGGACACTTTGTGACATGCTTTGCTCTGGAAGTATGTGTTTGTTACGCACAGGTTGTGGTAGCAGCAGAATTCGAGTAGTCTCTGGCCGTTTTCGTTCATTTTTCCGATGCCATGGTGACCCAGCACATCTGGCCATGAGTCGTGGTCAGAGCCAACACGGGCGTTAAAATCTCCCAGAAGGTAGAGGTGTTCGGAGGCAGGGATTGTGGCAACAACGCTGCTTAGTTGTTCGTAGAATTAATCTTTAGTCTCGACGCTGGCCTGCATGGTTGGTGCATAGATGCACAGAAGATTAACAGTGCCAGATGCTGTGAGAAGGCGTAGAGTGAGGATTCTCTCTGTGCCGTGGGAAGGAGGTTCGGACATGCAAAGCAGGGTGTTCTTGATGGCAAAACCAACTCCGTGTTCCCTGGTCTCCTCTTCTCCTTTCCCCTGCCAAAAGAACGTGTAGTGTTCCTCCCTCGAAGATCCAGACTCTGGAAGACGCGTTTCCTGTAGGGCTGCAACATCAACGTTTAGTCTGTGCAGCTCATGATCAATGACTGCAGTCTTGCGAAGGTCTTCAATCTCACGAAGGTCATCACTCAGTCCAGTGCGCATAGTACGTACGTTCCAGCTTGCGATACGGAGAGCTGGAATCTCCATCTTTTTGTATTTGTAGTTGTTTGGTGCGTGAAGATAACGGCCTGCTTGTTGAGCTGTGCTCTAAGCTCCAGGCACCCACTGAAGCAGGCAGGCCGTGACGGGTAACACCTTATTGACCGGGGGCTGCCTGGCTTAGGACGGGCGGTAGTTACCAGTGGGACTGCGAGGGTCCCTCCCACCATTGAAGACAACCCGTGGCGTCCAGCTCTACGCCAATTGAGCAAGGACTTATAACCCGTAAACTGCTGTCTTCTTGTTTGTGCTTTCGCCGTAAAGCGAGACTGGAGTGAACATCTCCAGGGCGCTAGCCTGGGCAAAGCGTGTGGAGGTCTTGTGCTGCCCAAACAACAGGACCCCCCTCTCGGCTTCGTCGACTAGATCCAAGGGGGTGCAAGCACCACGCTTAGAGCCGACTTGGCTGCAGGAGTTGCCGGAAGGACATCATAGATGACGATCCACCGCCTTAGGGACTCCGACTCCTGATTTTTCCTCAGGGTTGACTCCCAAAGCCTTTTCCATGAATGGATAGCCTGCAAGGCAGCAGCGGTTGGTAGTCAGAGTTTTCCTTCTCCTAGATGGGTTGCCTTCCCGGGCTGACGAACCCCATCTGCCCGAAGCGACTGGTTTTAAGGCGCTAGTGACCCGCCTTCGCCCCTTACCTGTCAGTAGAAGCAGTTCCGCCGCGAGCAGGCCAGGAGTTGGACTTAGTTGTCAGAGGCGGTACAGAGACGCACGCCGTAAAGGAGCACTTTATAGGCAGTGGGAGCTTATCCCCACTGCCACCCCTTGGCTATGACAACCTTGGAACCAATAATAATAGCGACGTAAAATATACTATTCGAAAAACTAACTAGGATTATTATCACGTATGGCCAAAACTTTGAGACCGAGTTTTAAAGAAGAATTTTCAAAGTCATGAATTAATCTATTTTTATAAATATGGATAACAAAAAATATAAATTGGGATTTATCAAAGGTGCCACTCACACAGCATCTTCAACGCAGGCAAGGTCTCAGAGCACTTCAGATCGCTTCCTTCCACATAACACTCAAACTTTGCATTTTTCTTCTTCACTGGAATGTTGTTATTATACAGTTCCCATACTATTTTGTCTGACCGATCGTCTATAATCTTGCTTTTGTGCATTCCAGAATCACTCACCACCTCTCCACTGTGGTCTGTAACCCTCCATTTTACTGATGGCGTGAAACCATCGCGGCGCGCATGCGTGAGTGTGCACTTTCCACTCATTTTGCTCTGTTCGACTTCGGGACAGTTAGTCTCGCCAATCATGGCTTTTGGTGCATTAATGTCACATTTCAGTTCTGTGAATAGATTTTTAGTGTTAAGAAAAATAAATAAGTAAATTATAAATTACTCAACTCACCACCAGTTATAAGATAATACTTTTTAATTCTTGAATCACCATCTTTATTTATCATCAATTGAAAAATGAGTGGAGTTTCTTTTGACATGTATTCAATCTTGAAGAAGCATTTAGTACCATCACATGAGTAATCATAACCAGGAGCGCATTCATCGCCTTGAAACGATTTCAAGATTGTTCCTGAATAACCAATAGTTTTACGGTATCTATGATATGTTATCCATATTTATCTATGAATTTTAATACCAAATAGTTATCATTTTATGAGTTTTAAAAGATTTAATATCATAATTTTTAGCGGATACCTGTTATGCCTTCAGTTGTCCACTCGTCTAATTCACCTATCTCCTTATCATACTCAAATATGACAGGGTTTCTGTATTTCACAAGCAAAACTTCATCTTTTTCTGAAATTTTAAAATATTTATTTTCATAACTTGTTAAAAAAATGATTTTCTCAAAATTTTAAAATATTTATTTTCATAAATTTGTGAAATATATTTGATCAATTATGTTAATCTAAGATAAAATAAATCTAACGTTGTAACGAATTTGTAATTTGTAAAATTAAAATTAAGCTATAGATCATTTTGAGCTTTTTTATTTTAACAGAATGTAAACTAATCTCTCAATTTCAACTAATTTCTCAATTTCAAGTTTTATATAAGTTTTATATTTTCTAAAACCAAAGGAATATGATGTAAGCATATATGTGATCCATCCATAGATAAATATCTTTAAACAATGCACGTGAGCTACATCAAATGCATATTCAACAACATACCCCACTACCACGGGCGTACGGATCCCCCCACTTTTTTGTAATGAAGCCTTAATGTGGAACCCCCCCCCCACTTTTTTCACACAAAAATTTCAAAATCTTGTTTTGACACAAGCAAAATCGTCAACCATGGCATAAAACAGAATGTTTATATAGTAATACATTGTGATTTGTGTAGTTATAGTGATAACTGTCTAAAAACCAAACTATTCTTTGCCTACTTAAGTATTCGTATCAAAACAGAAGTTTAAAAATGTTTGTTTAAGTGGGTAGAAGACCCCTCTAGGATCGTCCATGCTAGGTAGGACCCCCCTCCCAAGATTTTCTGCAGACCACTGCCCCTGGTTCTTGTTGTGAGGTTGGGTGTTTAGAGAAATCTGAAAGATTATGAAGAAGATAAATGGCGAGCATTATTATAGTGGCGTATAACCCGAACGAGTTTCCAAGCCACTTAGGCTGCAATGCAATGCAGTCTGGCTGCCTTTTCTATTTTATAACCACTACACTACAGAGAAAATGCTTTAATTACAGTAATAAAACGATATAAGTTAATTGGTGCTATAAATTTTATTATTCAAGCGTGGTTAAACTTTAAAATGTTATAAATTTAATCACATAAGTATGGGGACTTTGTGTAAATTTTGATAAGATGTGGGCGTGTTTATTTACTAAAATCAGATGGTGTATTTACGACAGAATAAAAATAACAATAACTAAAAGCAGCCATATTAGTTTTATTATTTTGGCAACTATTTGATGCGAGATATATCGTAAAATGAACAATAATTATGGCTTATTTACTTTTAGAGAATTATTATAATCTAAATAAAGAAGATAGAAACAATAAAAGTGGAAAAAAATGTCCATCGATATGATTTATTGCTCAAACTTGCAGCATATCCTTTGCAGCTTTAACAAATTCAACTCAGCAATGTCAAATATTTTCACATCATAAAAATCATTAGCAAACGTCATTCAAAAAATAAATTTTAATGACTTTATTAAACTCAAAATTTTAGAAAGGAAAAGTTACAAATATTGTCAAATTGTTTAATGAAAAAGTGTTGCCATAATATTGGTCAGAGAACTAGAAGTCATCAGCATGTTTTACTAATAATATGGGCGAAAATGTCTAATAATTATAGGGTATTTTATTTTGCCTATAAGCAGTTAGAATATTTATTCTTGAATAATCCTGACATGTTTTTATCAATGTCAGCTACTATGATACAAAATGAGTAGTTGAATTGAATTGATAATGTGTTTGAAAAAAGGATAAAACAGTGTCATGATGTTAAAAAAGTGAATGTTAGTGGGCAAGTAACTTCCAAACCCAACATGAGTAACATGTTTTTGCATTGCAACCTCCATGAAATATTTCTTTTTACCATACAGCTATTTATAGAGCTGAGCGTGACGTCACTTTGAAACTTTTTTATAAGTTTTGTATCAATGTTGCTCCATTTAACTGTAAATGTAACTGAAATGGTAAATTAACTGAAAAATCTGATTCAGTTAACTGCAACTTTAACTGTAACTGTAATTCAATGCATAACTGTAACTGAAATAGAAACTGAAAAACAAGAATACAAACTGAATAGTAATTGGAAAAAATAACTATTTTAAAAAAAGAGAAGCGCTACAAGATGAAACATTCGCGTCGTCACGTGATAGAGCAATAATATTTATTTAAAAAATTATTCCGACTATATTAATTTAGTGTTTTACATAGTTAATTTTTTTCTGAAAATTTTAATTATACAAATGTTAAAAAATGTTTAAAGTGAATAGCGGCAGAAAACAGAGAATGCCGTATGGACGTCTTTTAGTTGCGAAACTTCACGCGACAAAAGCGAATGTCAGGTCTCAGAAGAGGATGATAATGATAATGAGAAATGAAAAAATGCAGTCAAAGACTTTCTGGAAAAAATTTAATAAATTTAATCAATCACTTAAAATGAAAACATCTAACGTGTTATGACAAAATAAAAAAGGGTGTTTAGAAAAGTCTTGGAACAAAATCAAATAGTGTTGAAAAAGTTGAAGAACAGTGACACTAGAGCAGGCAACCACTCAGAAGCAAAAATGGCAAGAGGATTTCCCTGAAGTTCGGCTTCATCAACGACTCCTGCTACAACATATTTCTAGATAGAAAATGAAGCGAAATGCCCAATATTTGCTTCTTTCGCGCAAGACATTGTTTCAGCTCCCGCTTCACAAGCGTATGTAGATTTTTCGATGTGCGGAGAATCAAATCGCCACAGAAAAAATCTGGAATTCAAGACATTTATGAAAATAAACAGCACATATTATGAATAATATATTTATATATTTTTTTAATAATTTGTCTTTTAAACATTGATTTGGGTTTTATTAAAAATAAAAACTCTTTTTTTCCAACTTGGTCAACTGTAACTGAAACTGGAATCGTAACTGAAAAATAAAAATTTTCATAACTGGAACTTGAATAGTAACTGAAAAATTACATTTTTCCTAACTTGAACTTGAACTTGAACTGAAAAATCCGAACTGGAAAATCACTGTTTTGTATATCCCATTTTAAAATAACTTATCGCAATTATTTTGGATTAGAATTTCTTTAACCCTTAAACACCAACACGGGTCGATTTGACCCATATCATTATTCAATCGCTCACTGTTTTTAATTGTGAAGTTATTTTGATGTAATTTTTTATTGACAATCTTACACACTTTTCAGATGTAAAAAATCATTTATAGTTTCGGTTTGACAGCAGTCTAAAATTTTTAGTAACGTTCGCGACCGTATGGGTCGAAACGACCCATGAAATGAATAACACGAATTGAATAGCTTAAGTAAAATATTTTGGGGAAATTGCTCCACAATCACAAAATTAGCAGCTCATTCATTCATAGTTAGCAAAATTAATACTCAATGAACATTTTTGACAACGTTAAACTGTTTTGTTTTGAATGCATTTCTGCAGCACAAACGACTAACTGTCTTGGCTGATGAGTTTAAAAGTGATTAAGAATACTTTTTACATTGCTTTTATCATCATATTTATTTCATATAACTCTGCCCTTAAAATTTTAAAAAAGCTGCTTTTTTAAGCTTAAATTCACGCCAAAAGAGGAAAAGATTGAATGCTGAAACGTCAATCATATGTCGAAGAAAACATTTTGCCTAACGAAATGTTTGTTTTCTACTAATATAAGAGGAGGTTGCTCAAGATGAACCAGTTCCTAAAATGGAACAAGCTTATTTACAGCTATGCGATGTATACAAAAAAAAAATTAAATTTTCTATTTATGCGTCCGTATTCTAAGCACATTTGTATGTTGGTTTCGTTTCTGAAAGTTGCCTCGTTCAATTATAATAATTGAAAAAATGATTTCCAAAGAATAGTTTAAAAGTTGAGAGATAACGTTTTGCTGTTTTTTCCTCACATCCGAAGGAGTATAATTTATATTTTTTTTTATTAATTAGATGATGCACTACAGTTTCATTATGTATTCAGTTCGGTTTCAGCGTCGAAATTGCAAATTTTCTTAGTCTAGGCAATTTTTTGGTTTCGGCTGAAACTAATTTTGTAATTCCGGCCTAATTTCGGTTTTGGCCGAATGGATCTCATACTAGCCGAAAAACCAAATTTTTAAAAATTTTTTATAGTTTATCTGATATATCGATCTCGAACTATTAAGTTTGGGTTTGATTCTCATCTCTATTAGATATCGTGATTAATTGATTTATGGGTGACATAAGACTAATTTTTCAAATAACATATATAAGCATCTGGAACAACAACAACCATTGTATTGAAATTTAAGTTAATTGGCATAACGTTCAATGATGATATTTAAGAAAATTTTATTTTAAATAACAAATGTTCAAAAACAATACACATATACACCTTCACAGCTAGAACTGTTCAATTCACAGATACATTGACAACATACATATATAAGACTCTACATACCAATTATATCAGACCACACATTGACAACCAGATGCAGTCAATATTCATCTCTTGAGCCTGCTGCTCGAAAATACTTATCTGCACTCCCAACAAGTGTGGCTAGCGAGCAACTATTTAGTTCTGCAGGGCAAATCTACGCAGATCGTTGCAGCAACCTTCTTGGGTGAAAATGTTGAAAAACTTTAAGTTCTGGCTTACAATCTGATTTCAATTTCGGCTTAATTTCGGTTTCGGCGAAAAAAAAAAAAAAGTTTCAGGTTGGTCTCTAATTTACATTGAATTCCAAAATGTCAATTTATAACAATCAAAGCAGATTGGAATCAGAAGTGAATTCTTACGTCTATTTGGGTGGTGTTTGAGAGGTGGGGATTATTTAAGTTAGAGTTTAAATCACATACTAAAGAAATGTAGACGGTAACAGATATAGGGAGCGGGGATGGCTTAGATGGTGGACGTCGGACTTGCGACTCGAAGGTTGCCTGCTCAAATCCCTGTCAAGCAGCCGTCAACTATCATATACCTAGTATATATGAAGCGGTGTTTGCGACGTATGCATTGAGAGATGTGTACGTCGTGTGGAGTGGTGCCTCGGCGCATAAGAACCATGGTTCCTAGAACCATTGTAACATGGCCTGCGTCTGTCAGGCTGTGAATAATACAGACCACACAAAAAACCGAAGTTAAAACAAAATTACGCGAGTTCGCTTTGACAAAAGAATTTTGCAAACAACTTACAAAATTTGTATAAACAATCGTCAGACACCCATCACAATCCAACACACAAACATTCAACCACAGTCTCTGTTGGTACGGAACAACCACAAAAAAATACTTCACAAATATCAATTTGGATAAGGCAGGAAGTGACATTGACGATTGATTCCTGTGTCTTGTTGGGTGGTGTTTGAGAAATTGTTGTAACATGATGCTGAACTACAAATTTCGAGCAGGCACCCAGGGTGATTAAAGGGCTCCGATGGGAAGGTGTGAAGGGAACTGCCAAACTGGTCTACTGAGGCGCTCTGAGGCTGCGATGGATAATTTACTTGTGGTTTCAATAATAATTATATAATAAAGAGGTTTTTTAAAAGATCGAGAGATAATGAATGCCAACGTTGAGAGGTCTGTTCTGGGCGCGCTGCTGCACTGGGATGGTGTGGTGTGGGCCACACCGTGTGGCTGTGTAAATGCAGGCCCAAGATGTGGTTCTTGTTGAACAAATGAGACAAAAATAGGAAAAGTGAAAGACAATAAAAATTCATAAACTGTATAAATTGGGAAAACCTGAGTTAAAAAATGATTATATTGTTAAGAAAATATTGTTTTAAAAATTTAATAGAAACAGTGCTGTAAAAGAATAAAATAAAATAAGAACATAAATACCCGTGAAGACACTTTGCATTTTAAATTTAATTGTGGTTTTTGGTTAGCAGCAGCCATCTTGGCCGCCGCTTTTAACCGTTTATGATTTTGTTGAATAGTTTGTTTTCGGATCCAATAATTTTGTTGTTTAAACTTCAAACAATAATAAAAATATACTTTATATTGTTTATTGTTTTTTGGTTTTTTAAATGTGTCGCTTGCCAAAGTTGGCTGTCGGAATTAAAATCTCCAACCGTTACTCTAAGGTTTTCTTTAAATTTCGTTTCTACAACCTAATTATTTTATATGTACACTAGGGATTTTTTATTAAGTTTGTCTTCAACATCAGTGAAACCGACTTGGTCTACCAAACGTAGGATTTTCTACCATAATTTAACTAATGATAATTTTAGAAAATCTCATAATGTTAATATTTTGCATAATAATATTGAAAATAAATTTCACAATAACTCTCGACTTAATCATAAATCTAAAAATATTAAAAAACCTAAAAAACCTAAAAATAACTATAATAGATTTAAATATGATACCAATATAATTCCAAATAAAAATAATAATTTATCTCTAGGTTTAATTAATATTAGGTCTATTAATAATAAATCCTCAATTATATATAACTTGATAAATCATTCTAAATATGATATTTTAGGCCTAACAGAAACTTGGCATGAGTCCTCTGACTCTCCAAGCCTTCTTTCAGCCATTCCTCTAGGTTATACTTTTTTAGATGCATGCAGACCTCCACTATTTCCACTCTCTCATAAGCATTCCTCTTATGGTGGTCTCTGCTTGGTATATGAAAATTCACTTTCTGCTTCCTTTGATACTTCTTTTAAAAGTAACTCCTTTGAAACCCTAATATGTAGCTTCAAATTTCTCAAATTCATTATTATTCTCATATATCGTCCTCCTAGTGGCTCAATCTCTAAATTTATTGATGAGTTCTCTAACCTAACTGAATATGTCTTTTCCCTATCTACTCCTTTCTTCATCCTAGGTGACTTTAATCTTCATTATAATAAACCCACTGATACCTATGTTTCCAAATTCATCCAGATACTCAATACTTTCAACTTAACACAACATATATCTACTCAAACCCATTCATCTGGAAATACTATTGATTTTTTAATAACTTCTTCACTTTCTAAAATATCTGATATATCTACCACCAAATTTCACTCTTCTGATCACTATCTAATTAACTTCAAATATAATCTGAATAATAACCTTAATAATACTACTATCAAAACGTATAGCAGAAACTGGAAAAAATTTAATAAGGACAAATTTACTCTACTTTTTAAATATTTTAGTTTTAATGGTTTCACTGATGTTGATGAGTTTCTTACATATTTTAATGATTCTATTTCTTCAATTCTTGATATCATTTTACCTTTAAAATTGCGCTCATGTCGTCTGCTGTCGAAACGGTCTCCGTGGTTCGACAGTGAATGCGCGACTCTGAAACGGGTTGCACGTAGACATGAGCGTAAGTTTAGGACTCATAGTTCTTCCTTTAATTATAACCTTTACTTGTCTTCTCTTAACCAATACAAATCTATATTATTCTCTAAGCACTGTAATTATTTTAGAATTTCTATAGTCAACGCTTCTTCTTCAAAGAATCGTTGGCAGTCACTTTCTAAATTATTAAATAAAAACCTTCCACCTCCTTCATCTTTCTCTTCTCAAGATTATCATAATTACATAGCAAGTAAAGTAGAAACAATAAGGTCTAATTTTAACACTAATACCTCTATTCCAAGCCCTAATAATTATATTAACAATAGTGAATTCAGTTTTGTCAGTTTTTCTTCAATTTCTCTACCTGACCTGTCTTTAATTATTAATTCCATGTCTACATCTACCTGTTCTCTTGACATAATTCCAACTTATTTGATTAAAGAATTGTCTGATATTTTTTACCCTATAATTCTTTTCATTGTTAATCTGTCTCTCTCTACATCTAAATTTCCGACTTTATATAAAGCTGCTGTTATCATACCTACTTTAAAAAATAATTCATTAGACCCTACTCAAATTTCTAACTATAGACCTATTTCCAATCTAACATTCATATCTAAAATAATAGAAAAGGTAGTCTATCAACAAATCTATTCATATTTAAATGTTAACTCCCTTATACCTTATTCACAATCTGGTTTTCGTTTAGGTCATAACTGTGAATCATCCCTCTTAAAACTCTATAATGATCTTATTTACGCCTTTGATAACAAAAAATTTTCTGTACTTGTTTGTTTAGATTATTCGGCCGCTTTTGACACTGTAGACCACTCTTTATTACTACTATTACTAAAAAATAAGTTCAATATTAAGGATTCTTCGTTTTTATGGATTAAGTCATATTTATCTAATAGATCTGTTTATGTTTCTTTAAATCACTGTACCTCTACCCCATCTACTTACTCATATGGTGTTCCTCAAGGTTCTATTCTTGGTCCTTTGTTCTTTATTCTATACGTCTCTGAATTATCTTCTATCATTTCCTCTCATTCTCTCAACTCCCTATCCTATGCTGACGATTCGCAGTTATATGTCAGCTTCGATACATCATCATATAATACTGTTATGTCGTCTATATCTTCATGTCTATTATCTATTGAAAACTGGTCTAGCTCAATGTCTTTAAAATTAAATCCACTAAAGTTTGAACTTATATTTTTTGATAAAAATGGTAAACTAATTAATGGCCCATGTAATTTCGCCACTCATACTATTGTTCCATCTAATCATATTCGTAGCTTAGGATTTATTTTCGATTCAAAATTAACCTTATCAAACCAAATTCTATCAGTCACTAAATCTTGCTATTTTCATCTCAGACGTATCAGACAATTATTACCTTACTTAGATGACCCTTCTTTAAAGATGTTAGTCTCTGCACTTGTTTTATCTCGAATTGACTATTGTAACTCACTCTATTATAATTTACTTGAAACTACTTTAAAACCATTAAATAAAGTATTTAATTATGCTGCTAGAGTCGTTAGCCGTACTCCTATTTATCACCACATTACACCCTCTCTCATCTTATTACATTGGCTCCCCATCAAATTTAGGATTATATTTAAAATCTGTGTTTTTATGTTTAAATTAAAAAACTCCCCAGTATCCCCAATATACCTCAAATCATTAATAACTCACCCTCATAGAAGTCATTTAAGATCATCCACTCAAAATCATTATTTCATCCCTTCCATTAATAACTCTTTTGCTAAACGTTCTTTCCATTATGCAGGTCCATATATTTGGAACTCATTACCTCCTTATTTAACTACGTCTAAATCATTATTTACTTTTCGTAAGGATCTGAAGACATATCTGTTCGACAAATTTATTTACGAGCGCTCTTGAATTTGAAGAAAGAGCGCTATAGAAATCTATTTGATTGATTGATTGATTATTGAAAATGATTTATTTATATTATTGAACTTAATCAATTCAGTTTCTTTGTTTGTAAAAAGAGATTTTCATTAAACATATTTTTTGATATGCCATAAAAAGGTTCGACCCGAGGGAGGGGGAGGGGATCGGTGCGAGAGAAGGGCGTGATCGAGCATCCTCACGACTCGGAAACGACCCTGAAGAAGGAACCATGGAAATCGGCAAATCATGTCGCGTCGCCGAGAGATCTTTCAATAGAAATGAGTAAATAGGCAAAAGACTCTCAACATTTTAAAAGACCGATACCGCTACTAGCGCTGCTTTTGAAATTTTTTTTCAATATTATTTGTTCAAAAATGCAAAATCATTTTTTACAAGTTTTTTCTTTCAAAAAATTGAGCAGTATTTGAAAACAAGTACGGTTAAATTTAAATACGGTTGTTCTTTAAGGAACTGGGAAAGTTTGTACACAATTTGTTAACAGGATCAAATTTTTTTTAGCTGTAAAAATTACTCTTAAAAAACTGTATAACAATGTATTTTCGATCCAATTCAATATAAAAAAATGCTTTCAAAAACCAAAGAAAGTAATTTATAATAACTATTATAACTAATGAATTAATTAGTTAATTATAATTATTATTGAGTGAATGAAAGATATTACACAACTGATTGAAAAGAGATGTAATTATAAACATAACAATTTTGTATAACGAACAATATGTACATCAATTCGAGATTCAACAAGGATGATGATGATGACGATGATGATGATGATGATGATGATGCTGATGATGATGATGATGATGATGTTGATTATGATGATGATGATGATGATGATGGTGGTGGTGGTGGTGATGATGGTGATGATGGTACAAATTGAGTAGTTTCGGAAAGAGGGTAAATGGTGATGATTCTATCAGACTCTTTTGAATTTATTAAATAGTTGGTAGGTATGGTTAGAGTTGATGGGTTGTTGAGTGGAAGGATGAGTTAATATGTGGATGGAAAAAAATAAATAGGTTGGAATTTATGGGTGGTTGAAATGATGAGTGGATGGAGGGATGGATAGAGTGGATGGTGGATGGATAGATGGGGTGTATTGAAGAGGGATGGATTGGTTGGTTGGTCATTGGACGGGTTAATAGCTAGAGAGTGATTGATCGAATAGATGAAAGAGTAAAAATGGATGAATGGAAGACTCATATAAAACTTTCGCCATCGAAGCAAGCATCCTTCATGCATCTGTAACTATGCCTCTTTGCACGTCTGTCTACTTGTCGATCTGTGTCTGTTTGTTTGTCTGTGTCTGTGTTACTTTCTATTACTTTGTTACTCTCTATTACTTTTTCTAGATAAGACGTGGTTGTGTTTGTGTCTGTATTACTGTTTGTATCTCTAAAGTTATGATTAGATGAATGGAATGGATCGTGGGGAAATGGCTGGTTGCTAGTTGTTCTAGTTCTGTTCCTACGGTTACTTCTCTCGTTCATGTTATTTTTATTTTGGTTTTTTATGTTAACGGATGTCTTATTATTTGTCTCATTTGTATCAGGGCCATTATTACTATTAACTTTATTATTGTTGTTTTTATTAATATTATACAAATCACTGTTTTGTAAATTGTTGCTACTACTTTTGTTGTTGCTGTTGTTGTTGTTGTTGTTGATGTTGTTGATGTTGCTGTTGCTGTTTTTGATGTTGTTGCTGTTGAAGAGGTGTTGTAGTTGCTCTTTGAGGATGCTGAAAGTGGGTCGTCGGATGGGGTAGTACACCCAACAAGACTGCATCACTTCGTATCTGTTGTGTTTGTTGTTGTTGTTGATGTGTTGTTTTTGTTACTGTTGTTGTCTTTGTTATTGTTGTTTTTGTTAATGTTGTTGTTTTTGTTATTGTTGTTTTTGTTAATGTTGTTGTTTTTGTTAATGTTGTTGTTTTTGTTAATGTTGTTGTTGTTACAGTTGAATTGTTGTTGTTGTTGTTCTCTTAGCGTTGTATTGTTGTTGTTATAGTGTAATGGAAACCAATGAAAATGTTTTTTCACAGATAACGCGCTAGAAAAAGATTCATCATCATCATCATGAGGGAACTCACACGTCATGGGGACAGTGAAGAGGTTTGTCAAGTCTGCCGCCATGTTGGACAAACTCTACCACTTCCTGTGGCTTCTGCTTGCCATACGGGACGGCCCCTGTGGTAGTAATAATACACATACATACACACACACGCACACACAGACACACAAAATCCTTCTACCCACTCACACACGCACACACACAACACACACACACACACGCACAAACACACACAAACATACAAACACACGCACACAAACACACACACGCACTCATACACACACACACACACACACCCCCACACACACACCCCCACACACACACACACCCACACACACACACCGTGACTGAAACACTCCCAGGCGAGCACAGCGAACGACCAAACGTTGGCCTTGGTGGAATTGTCTCGAACGAAGATCGATTCCGGCGGCAGCCATCTTAGGTGGGGCGTCTGTCGTGGGTTTGAGGCTGCTTGGGGCACTGCTTGGCATTTCAGTGTTCCAATAGTCGTGAAGGATTTGTGATAATTTCTTGCAGTAATATTTTTGCTTTTTACACCACCATCTTTGTCATTATCACCATCTTCATCACCATCATCATCATCATTGTCATTCTTATCACTATGATCATCATCATCATCACCATCATCATCATCATCATCACTGACCCTTTCAAAAGTGGCGGTACTGGCTTGAAAGTGGCGGGCTTCTTCGAAGTGACCTACTTTGCAAATTAGGTCACGAGTTAGTAAGACCTTGCTTGCTTTCAAGCATCTGTGAACTAACTGGGTGAGAGAGGATGGTGAGAGAGGGTGGTGAGAGAGGGTGGTGAGAGAGGGTGGTGAGAGGGTGGTGAGAGGGTGGTGAGAGGATGGTGAGAGGGTGGTGAGAGAGGGTGGTGAGAGAGGGTGGTGAGAGGGTGGTGAGAGAGGGTGGTGAGAGGATGGTGAGAGGGTGGTGAGAGGATGGTGAGAGGGTGGTGAGAGAGGGTGGTGAGAGGGTGGTGAGAGGGTGGTGAAAGGGTGGTGAGAGAGGGTGGTGAGAGAGGGTGGTGAGAGAGGGTGGTGAGAGGGTGGTGAAAGGGTGGTGAGATGGTGGTGAAAGGGTGGTGAGAGAGGGTGGTGAGAGAGGATGGTGAGAGAGGGTTGTGAGAGAGGGTGGTGAGAGGATGGTGAGAGAGGGTGGTGAGAGAGGGTGGTGGAAGGGTGGTGAGAGGGTGGTGAGAGGGTGTGGTGTAAGGGTGGGGATAGGGTATGAGATAGTGTGGTGGAAATACCTTAAAAAAAGTAATTTAAAAAAAACTCTACTTTGAGAGAGGAAACAAACTCCATTGCAGAAGCTATTTGCAAAAGAAAGGATATTAAATCTGTAGTAGTTAGTTTTTGTTGTTGTTGCTGTTGCTGTTGTTGTTGTTGTTGCTGTTGTTGCTGTTGTTGTTGTTGTTGTTGTATAAGTTGAAGCAAAGATCCATTGTCAACATATTCGACAATGACGTAAAGGGGGTCTGAGTGGTTGTGGGGAGGACAAATGTTGTATAGGAATTCACTGTGTTGATACTAAATGTCTTGAACATGACCATGCAGCTTCATAGAGTCACACATACAACCACATGAACATGTACAACCAATTTAACACATATACACACACATAAACACATACTAACACACACATAAACACATACTAACACACACATCAACACGAATACACACACGAACAAGAAAATACAAAAACAAACATACGGGACAGGGTGCAGGAGGCGAGCAGGGTGACGACGTTTTGGTGACCTCTGACCTTGCACATCATCTCAAGGTCATTCATCAGCAGTTCTGTCTCGTCATCAGTGGCGTTGTCTGTGTTGTGTGTGTGTGTGTGTGTGTGTGTGTGTGTGTGTGTGTGTGTGTGTGTGTGTGTGTGTGTGTGTGTGTGAGTGTGCGTGCGTGCGTGCGTGTGCGTAAGGAGATTGTTCACACCCCCCCTCCCCAGAAACCACCTTTTTGAGCGTACACGATAACTTGTCTTTGCTTATTTATTTTATCGCCCATCCTTCCCACGTGCACATCCCTGATTTCGCCTGCATGCAACATTCGCCGTAATGAAACCAAACTCCGAGATACTTCTAGATCTCTTTCGTTGTTGTTGTAGTTGTTGATGTTGTTATTGTTGTTGTTTGCTTTTTGTGGTTGTAGTTGTTGTTGTTTAAGGGGTTCATCATACGTTGACGTCACTGTTTTGATTGACTCTGGACTCCTGGCCATCAAGTAACCATCATGCTTCATTGAATCTTTATTATTTTTATTTTCATAACTTTCTAATGTTTTATTATTATTATTATATTTATTTTTATTATTGTTATGCAACAAAGGGAAAATATTAATTGCCCCTTGCCCAGCCATTCCTATTTGTTTATTAGCGTTAATATTATTATTTTGACTACTATGCTTTTTTCCAATGTAATTATGATTATTTACTTTTTTATCAGCATCATTATCATCACGGTACATCCTCCTTGGAGAAATGACGTCATAATCTTCTACGTTAGTGACGTATGCATTGTTCACGTATGATGACGAAACGCCATTTTGTTTGTTAGTAGCACCCTTCTCGTCGTCAAAGTCTCCTTTTAAGCCATCCCCAATGAAACCAACTTTTTTTGAACTGGAATTGAAACTTTTATTTACACCACCCCAACTCCCACCCCCACCACCCCCACTTTTCGAACCTTTTCCCATATCATTACCAAAACCACCAGATGCACCATCATCATCATCATCATCATTATCATTATCAGCACCACCTCTGATCAAGCTCCTACCAAAGATTCGTCTGCTTGAAATTGTCGAGATTCTGTCTTCGGGTACTTGACTCAGTCGTTTGAAGAGATGACTGAGGTGATGATGATGATCATCATCATCATCATCCCCAAAACCATACTAACACTTAATCACACAAAAACTTAATCACTTTGAAAAATGATAATAATAGTGATGGAAAAAATGATAATAGTGATGATAATCATTTATTTTTAAATCAGTAAAATAAAGAGAGTTATTATGTTTATATTGGAAGTGTTAGCGACTCACCGCTTAGAAGCGCTATAGAAGAAGATGGAAAGGGTGGTGATGATGACGATCGCCAAGATCACCATTGAAACGGCCACTGCCACCACTTTACTCTCTTCCATCTCCCCACTACCCATTACTTTCTTCCCAGGAACTGTGGTGTTGATGATGATGATTGCGATGATGATGATGATGATGGCGATGAAGAGAAGAAGGAGGAAGAGGAGAAAGAAGAGGAGGAGGAAGAGGAGGAGGAAGAGGAGGAGGAAGAGAAGGAAGAGGAGGAAGAAGAGGATGAGAAGAGGAAGAGGAAGAGAAGGAGGAGGATGATAATCATGAAAATGTAAGTAACAGCTTTCACTATACTTCTGTTTTGTTCACGAAATAAAATTCATTCAGAATTTCTAAACTTATAAGTTTCGTTGGTAAAAAATTTTTTACTCAGAAGTTTTGGTGTAAAACAAGCATTTTTCGAATTCTTTTTTATATTGTTTTTGGCATTAAAATATATTATTAATGAACAAATTATAAATGGGTTTTTTCTAATTTTTAGATTAGTTTGAGTTAATTAATTTTCGTTTCTAAATATTTTGATACTCTCTTTTCGATGATGTTATACACTTTATTTAAAATACTTCGAAAAAAAAACTTTTTACACCTCCAAAACTTTGAATAAATAAATTTTTATTTTTAAAAAGTGCGCTAAAAAATTAATGTTTGGAGAAGGAAGTGGTCACATGCCCATGATGCCTCCACGGACCGCACTCCATCCATCCATCTATCCTATTCATTCACTCATATCATATTCATTCTTTCATGCGCCCGTAAATCTATTTACTCACAGATCCATCTATCCACCCACTCAATCCATCTATCCACTCACTCAATCCATCTATCCATCCAGCCATTTCCACCAATCGACCAATCAATCAATCAATCCACCAACCAGTCAATCAATTAATTAATCAATCAATCCACCAATCAATTAATTAATCAATCGATCAATCAAAATAATTTATATAGCGCTTTTTCAACACCACCCAACCGACCGGTTTTGAGCAGTATGGTGAGAGGGATGTGGGACATTCCATGCTTGTTTCTAAGGTATATATCAGCCACGTATTCCATATTTGGCTGCAGATCGCTAATCAGTAAGCTATCGTGGGTGGGTTGGGAGGGTGGTGTGCTGGGGGATTGGGATAGTTTTGATGATGATGATGGGGTTGATGATGATGATGATGGGATCGATGGTGGTGATGATGATGAAGAGCGGGAGACAGGGATTGGTTCAATGGTTCGTTCTATAGAGGATGAAGAGAAGGAGGAGGGGAACAACTGTGGTGGTTGAGTGGTTTTCCGAATTGAGTGTTCCAAAAGCTTTTTATTTCATCTTTACGTTTCTAAGTCGTTAATTTTAAAGTTTTTTGACATTTCAGTGATACGAAAAGGTATTTGAAAAAATTATCATTATCATCCCCACCATATGTACCATAAGTATTATATCATCATCAACACCATCATCTTCATCATCATCCTCCTCTTCATCACCATCATCATCAACATCATCACCACTACCACCATCATTATCACCACCAACTACTACTACCTTGACGTAGTAATTGACAGAGTCCACAGCTCCCTTGAACACAACGCCACACAACACGACCACAGCGTTACTCGTCGCTTCTTCCAACCAACAGTTCCTCAGACTGTCAGGAACGCCTGTGTGTGGTTGATGTGGTTGATGTAGGAGAGAGGGATGGTGGGGATGGAAAGAGGGATGGTGGGGATGGAGAGAGGGATGGTGGGGATGGGGTGGGTGGGGTTTGTTGAAGGGGTGGGTGGTGTTGTTAGAGGGAGAAGGTTAGGGTTGATGGAGGAGGAGGGGGGGTGGAGTATGTTGATGGAGGGGGTAGGGTGGGTATGTTGTTGGAGGAAGGTTTATTGAGATGGTGGTTGTTGAGATATTGTTGTGTGCATTCTTTTTTTGGTGACTTAATTTGTGTGTTCAGGTTAGATAGTGATGATGGTGGTGGCAATGGTGACGATGATAATGCCGATGATAGTGGTGATGATGATGATGGTGTTGATGATGATGATGATGACGATGACAGTGGCGATGATGATGATGATGACCCCAATTCTCACCGGGCGGCGCCAGTTCCACGAAGAATTTGCGGGAATCAACACTGTTGGCGACTTCACACGAGTAGGAGCCAAAGTCGCTCGGCTGTACACTTTGTAGACTCAGTGTACTGGAAAAGAAGCCGAGATGGATGGGCGAAGAGAGTTGGTTGGTTGTGATGGTGGTGGATGGTGGAAGGGATGGAGTGATGGTGGTGTTTGTGGGCGATTTCCATGTGAATGACGGTGGAGGGAGGCATGAGGTGGAGCAAGAGATCGATGCTGGTTTTCCCGCTTCGCCTAGGAATTTATTTGGCCTGTTATCTAGCCATATCGGAGCGTCTGTGTGGGTGTGTGTGTGTGTGTGTGTGTGTGTGTGTGTGTGTGTGTGTGTGTGTGTGTGTGTGTGTGTGTGTGTGTGTGTGTGTGTGTGTGTGTGTGTGTGTGTGTGTGTGTGTGTGTGTGTGTGTGTGTGTGTGTGTGTGTGTGTGTGTGTGTGTGTGTGTGTGTGTGTGTGTGTGTGTGTGTGTGTGTGTGTGTGTGTGTGTGTGTGTGTGTGTGTGTGTGTGTGTGTGTGTGTGTGTGTGTGTGTGTGTGTGTGTGTGTGTGTGTGTGTGTGTGTGTGTGTGTGTGTGTGTGTGTGTGTGTGTGTGTGTGTGTGTGTGTGTGTGTGTGTGTGTGTGTGTGTGTGTGTGTGTGTGTGTGTGTGTGTGTGTGTGTGTGTGTGTGTGTGTGTGTGTGTGTGTGTGTGTGTGTGTGTGTGTGTGTGTGTGTGTGTGTGTGTGTGTGTGTGTGTGTGTGTGTGTGTGTGTGTGTGTGTGTGTGTGTGTGTGTGTGTGTGTGTGTGTGTGTGTGTGTGTGTGTGTGTGTGTGTGTGTGTGTGTGTGTGTGTGTGTGTGTGTGTGTGTGTGTGTGTGTGTGTGTGTGTGTGTGTGTGTGTGTGTGTGTGTGTGTGTGTGTGTGTGTGTGTGTGTGTGTGTGTGTGTGTGTGTGTGTGTGTGTGTGTGTGTGTGTGTGTGTGTGTGTGTGTGTGTGTGTGTGTGTGTGTGTGTGTGTGTGTGTGTGTGTGTGTGTGTGTGTGTGTGTGTGTGTGTGTGTGTGTAGGTTCTCGTATTTTTGAATTGTAACAGCCAATTAAAAGACTCACATATGACAGTGACCAGCACAGAAGCACGATGATTGGCTGTTGGAGATTGATAATGACACGTAAACCTTCCGGATTGGTCGGTAACGGCGTAACGTAGTAAAAGAGTTTGTTGTGATTGGATGACGGCAGATTCCTTCATCCAATAGAATGTCTCTTTGTCACTCCTCACGTTAGTGATATTGCACGTGATGCTAATGGTTCTACCTTCTACTACTTCGTATGTAGCTGGTAAAATGATCTCTGTGGAGGGGGGAGATGGGTTATTGTAGGGAGTTAGTTTTTTACAGCGATAAAGTGGTGTTAAAGATGGGTTAGATTGTTGGAAAGTGGACGTAGATGGGTTGTTTTATGTGGTTAGAGTGAATGTTGTTTGATCGGGTTGTTGTTGATGATAATGAAGTTGGTCAAAGGGTTCTTCTCTAGTGATAGATTTGTTTCTGAGTTAGAATGCTTATTGTAGGTGGAGGTGGTTTTTGTGGTTGACATGAAAGTTAATATAGTCGTTTTTAGTTGTCTGATAAAACACATTAACATATTCAAATCTCGTAGTTGATTAAATTTTTTAATTTGATTCAATAAAAGTTTTCAACCTGATTTTGCTGTTCCTAATAGGCTGAAAATCTCCACTGCTAGTAATAGAATTAGACCTTTGTGATTCTTTAGTGGAAATTTGCGCATCTTAACACGTGATTTACATTTTAAAGAATATCTTCATATAATTTTCTAATAATTTGATTAATATTTTATTTGTTATTGCTTATAAATCCTGAGATTTTATAGAATTTAAATTTTTTGACGGCTTTTTACCTGTAAAAGTAATGCTCAAAATTTGTTAGCATTTTTACTAATTAAACTTTTAAAATTTTCATGATTCCAAGTTCAACTATTGATTTTGAAATCATGAAATAAATTGATATCTTTTTAGAATAGAAAGCTCTTACGTATCTGTATAAATATTCCAGTACATTCCTGTTTTCGCCACGTCGTTCCGTCCTTTTTAGCCAAATTTGCCGACAGTATGAAATTAGCGACTTTAAATCTATTATTTTTGCTATTTGCAGTTGCAAATGCTGTTAAGTATGAAATTGACAGCAAAATAGTCAACTCAAAAGTAGTGAGAAGTGTTGATTTAGTCACTCAAATAGTCAGAATTAGCTACCAGATCACCGCGAAGAATAATGGTGGATCGCCGGTGGATTCTTATCTGTTTGCAATTGAACCGCAACTCAGCGAGCATTTCTCCTTCATCAGTGCTCATGTAAAAAATGTTAAACGTTTTTATTGAATTTCGTGAATTTAAAATTTTTAAATAATATAGTTATTTTTATAACAGTTAATTTTCATTATGTCTCTTGATTGCTTTTTTAGGTTGACAAAGCAAAAAGTAGTCAGGAAGTTTTGGAAGTGAAAGCAGCTGTGGTTGACAAGCATAGGTAAGTCTTTGAATTAAAATTATTTGAATTAAAAATTGAATACTCAATACTCATACAATAAATACAATATATTCCACAGCTCAAAGAAGTTCTACGCTGTAGATTTGACCAAAAACAAGATTTCTCCAAACGGAGAGCTCACATTCACCGTCGAGACAACCTTCACGCACGTCCTCAAACCCTTCCCTTCATACATCCTTCAATCTGAAAAGCAGTTTGTCAAGTTCTCGGGCAACCTTCACTTCTTCAGCGCCTACGCGACCAAGACGCAGACGACTGAGGTGTCTTGTGCCACTTCAAACTTCGCCTCCCACACCAAGGAATCTCCATACAAGACCACTGCGAAGGGTCTCAGTTATGGACCGTACGAGGATGTCGAACCATTCAAGGAGGTCTGTTACAATGCATCTGTCAATGAATATATGAAAAAATGAATAATTTATTAGAGACAATTCTCAAAAGAGTATCATAATTCTTATATTAACGATGATGATAGGTGATGATAGCTTTCTTAGTAACCTATAAAACAACTAACTCACTAATATCCGCGCCCTCCCTACCCAAACAAACACAGACCCCTCTCGCAGTGCACTACGAGAACAACTCTCCCTTCCTGACCGTCACACACTTGACGCGCGTCATTGAAATCTCGCACTGGGGCAACATCGCCGTCGAGGAGACGTTCGACATTTACCACTCGGGTGCCAAGCTGAAGGGCTCGTTCTCGCGCCACGACTACCAACGAAGCCAAGATGGCCTCGCTTCCATCAAGGCGTTCAAGGTGCCTGTGGTGGTTGTTGTTAGTTAGGAGTGGGTTGATACTGCTGTGGCTTCTAGTACTACTAGTACTGCGAATAATACTATTGCTGCTGCTACTAATACTACTACTACTATGGCTCATACTACTACTATCACCACCAGTACAACCACTACTACCCATATCTCCAATCCCAACCAACCACCTCCACCACTACACACATCAACCACCACCACTCGACCAAACGAACCACAAGCATCATCCCACCAAACGCACCACAAGCACAAGCACCATCGTGCCACCAAAGCAACAATCCAACCAGACGCTCCTCCCCCTCACGGCGAAGGACATCTACTACCGCGACGAGATCGGCAACATCTCGACCAGCAGTCTCA
>OX030963.1:4023157-4030657 GCA_943735955.1 Piscicola geometra
ACCACCTCAACAACCACCTCAACCACCACCTCAACCACCACCTCAACCACCACCACCTCAACCACCACCAACTCAACCACTACCACGACAGCGACATCGATCTGCAGACGCCCTACCCGGTGCAGCGTCACGCCGACCTGATCACCAAGACGTACCTCGACACCATCGGTCGACCCGTCGTGCACGTCTCGCAATCGAACCTCGTCGAACAGCACATCCAGGATTTCAAGGTGAGAGTCGATGGATGGATGGATGGATGGTGGGGGGGGATGGGTGGATGGTTGGGTGGTTGGTTGGTGATGGGGGGTGAATGATGGAGGATTGGATAGGTGGGGGCATGGGTAGGTGGATGAATTGTTTGATGAATTGGTGGATGGAAAGATGGATTGATTCATGGGTGGTGTAGATTATTGGTGGATGTGGTGGCTGAATGGATAGATGAGACTGCTTGATAGATGCACAACGACCACCACAACCACCACGACCACCCCGACCACGACCACTCTGACCACCCGACCACTGCTGCAGTTGTACTACAGCTTCTCGTGGAGTCTGATGCTGCAAGAGCCGATGATCGTCTTCGGCGCCTTCTTCGTCCTCTTCCTCAGCGCCATTGTCTACGTCCGCCTCGACTTCTCCATCGCCAAGGTGCCTTGGTGCGGTCGCGTGATGGTGATGAGGCGTTTGTCGAAGGGGGGGGGGGGTAGGGTGATGGTTGGGGGGGGGGGGGTAGGGTGATGGTTGGAGGGGGTAGGGTGATGGTTGGAGGGGGTAGGGTGATGGTTGGAGGGGGTAGGGTGATGGTTGGAGGGGGTAGGGTGATGGTTGGGGGGGTAGGGTGATGGTTGGGGGGGGTAGGGTGATGGTTGGGGGGGGGGGTAGGGTGATGGTTGGAGGGGGTAGGGTGATGGTTGGAGGGGGTAGGGTGATACTTGGAAGGGGGTAGGGTGATGGTTGGAGGGGGTAGGGTGATACTTGGAAGGGGGTAGGGTGATGGTTGGAGGGGGTAGTGTGATGGTTGGGGGGGGGGGGGTAGGGTGATGGTTGGAGGGGGTAGGGTGATGGTTGGAGGGGGTAGGGTGATGGTTGGAGGGGGTAGGGTGATGGTTGGAGGGGGTAGGGTGATGGTTGGGGGGGGGGGGGTAGGGTGATGGTTGGAAGGGGTAGGGTGATGGTTGGAGGGGGGTAGGGGGATACTTGGAAGGGGGTAGGGTGATGGTTGGAGGGGGTAGGTTGATGTTTGGAGGGGGTAGGGTGATGGTTGGAGGGGGTAGCGTGATGTTTGGAGGATGTAGGGTGATGGTTGGAAGGGGTAGGGTGATGGCTGGAGGGGGTAGGGTGAGGGTTGGGGGGCGGTGATGGTTAAGGGGGGGGGGGGTAGGGTGATGGCTGAAGGGGTAGGGTGATGGTTAAGGGGGTAGGCCACCATCGTTACGATATCAACTTCTCCCGCAATCACCTCCAACTCTACCACCACCACCACCACCACCTCAGGATGAAGCTTCAGAGGCGAAGTTGCGTTTGAGTGGTCTTCTCAGACAGGTGTGGCAACCTCCATCGTCATCTACACCACCATTCATTCATTCACCCTTCCATCTCACCACTTCCTCACCATTCCACCACCCATCTCACTGCTTGACCACCCATCTTACCACTCCATCATACCACCACCCATCACTACTCACCCACTATTACCACTATCCAGCCATTTCATCCTCCTCTCCTCCATCCCCCATTCACTCTTAACCACACCACAAGACCCATAACCTACATCAAAAGGACCACCACCACCCTGCCAACACAGATCCTCGATCTGCACGAGCGCAGGAGTGCCTTGTACCAGTCGTACGACGACGCAGTCAACAAGTTCAAGGCCAGCCGAGACATCCCTGCCTTCAAGGTTTCGTGCGTTTCCTCCTCCTCCTTCCACCATTTGTATAGCGCTCATTCGCTGTTTTTGCGTCTTCCACTACCATCTCTTACCATCATCCTCACCACAATCCTTCATCCTCCTCTTTCTCATCATCATTATCATCACGACCACGATCATCACTACCATCATCATCACCACCAACACCATCCTCCTCCTCATCATCATTATCATCACGACCACCATCATCATCACCACCATCATCACCACCATTATCATCATCATCACCACCATCCTCCTCCTCCTCCTCCTCCTCGTCATTATCAACATCAGGCGAATCAGAAGAGCATCGACGGCGACCACAAGAGCCTCACCAGCCAGATAGGCGTCCTGCAAGGCAAACTCAAGGTCGAGTCTCTAGACGCCTCTGACAAGGTCAAGTGGTGATGATGATGCTGCTGGTGGTGGGTGTGGTGGTTGTGTGGGTGGGGGGGGGGGGGGGGGAGGAAGGAGTTAATGATGCTGGGTGGAGGTTGGTCGTGGTGTGGTGGATGGTGCTGGTGATGATGGAAAATGGGGGGGGGGGGGTTGATGGTGGAGGTTATGATGATGATGATGGTGTTGGTGGTGGTGCTTTCAGTTTTCAAGTTGGTAGTTTAATGTTGATGTGGGTAATCTTTTAAAATAAAGTTTTTTGCTTAATTTTTAAAATGGTTTAATGGTCTTAAACTTGTGTTTTAACTTATGTTTCACCATCATCATCATCATCATCACCACTAGATCACTGAGTTGCAGCGTCTGGATGGTCTTGTGCGTAGTCAGATCAATCTGCAAGCTCAGGTGTGTGTGTGCGTGTTTGTGTGTGTGTGTGTTTGTGTATGTGTATGTGTGTGTGTTTTTGTGTGCGGATTTATAAAACGCTTTTAAAAAGTTATACTTGATGCATTGGCATCATTTTGACATTTCAAATACATCAGCACGACACCTTCAAAACACACATACACACACTCAACCACCCCCTCCCCCCTTACACCCACAACCACCCCCTCCCCCCTTACACACACAAAACCCCCTCCCCCCCCCCCCACACACACACACACAAACACACACGTGCAGGCGTCGGAGAAGTTCGTGCAGGGACGTCTGCAGCGGCAACAATTCCTCGACACCGAGGCGTCCATCAAGGCAACCCTCGCCGAACTACTCACCAGTATTGACACCCTCACCCTTTCCATGTGATGGTGGTGGTGATGATGATGATGGTTGTGGTAGTGATGATGATGATGATGGCGGTGGTGGTGGGGGTGATGATGATTGTGGCGATGATGATATAGGTGGGGGTTTTGATGATGATGATGATGATGCTCATCAGAAGTGTTTGTAGTTGCTTAGAGTTTTATTAAAATGTTTTGGTCGATACACAAGGTGGCGCTCTTGTTTTTCGTATTTGTCTCTAGGATTATTAATTTCGGAAAATTAATCTGTTTGAGTATATTTTTATTATTATATTTATTGGTTATTAACTGTTTATAAATAATTTTATCTGTTTAAATTTTTGAAAGTGTGTGGGTGACGGTTGTGTTATGCCAATTTGCTAGTGAGGCCCAGTTGATTTAGGCAAGGATTGTTATAATACTATTGCAACAATGTTGCATTGCAACATATGTAACAACCTAGATAAAAATGTAACAACTTTCTATGATTCAGTCGTCGACTGTGTGCTTATTTATAGCGTTTTGTGTTGAATAAGTTGTGAAAATGCAAAGATTAAAAGTATTCGGGTGTTTTCTCGTCTTCCAATTGCACAAATAATGAAAACTGATTGGTTCAAGCCATATTTTGAAATATCTTTTTACCGAAAAAAACAATGTATAAGCCGCACCCGGTAATCTTAACCTGAACCGAAAAGATGTGAAGTTAGTAGAAGAAGAAAGTGCGACTAGTAACTAGACGCTCCCATCACTTCCATCTTGTTCTCAAGGAGCTTCATTGACATCACATCTATTTTCAATGTTAAAGCATCAGTTGAACGAAAGCCAGTCTTTCGTAAAAGTATTTATACTCTAAAATAAGCGTTGCTATTTTTATAATTTGTTTTACTCTTTTCTTTCCACACTCATTAAATAAAATAAAACGTGAAAAATTTAATATCAGAAAAAATCTTCAACTGAAGAAAAACAATGCAAAACTAATATGAAAGTCAAAACAATGTCAATAAATAAATCTATTTGGAGCAGGTTTCATTAAAAAATAAAGCATAATCAATAACAATTAAAATATTCAAAAGAATTCAATAACCACTAAAATATTCAAAAGAATTCAATAACATCAGAAAAGTCGTTAACAACACCACATGCCATCGAGGCAAATAAATATTCAACTGACTCTTGCGCCACCATCATATCGCCGTTTCCATATTTCCGTCGTCTTCATCTTCGAGTAGCAAGTCAGCGGCTGCTCTCTCAGGCAGGGGTCTCATGGCCACTGTACGTGTGTTTTGTTTGCTCCAAGGCCAAACGAGCACACGATTCTGTCCTCGCGTGAAGAAACGGAAGAGGCCGTAAGCAGTGCCCATGCCCACTGCCAGACACACTGTCGTGGTGGTTGTATACATAAAGTTATTGAGTATTTTTGCATTCATAAACTGAAAATAGATTTGGTGCGACATGCTGCAATGCATGCCACGGCTCCAATTAAACAATGCGGAAAGATTTTCTTAAAAACTTGTATTGCATTTTTATTAGTTTCTTTTGTGCCACACACTAACTGCCTTGCATACGTTCTTGCATACGTATTGTAGATTGTCAAATTATTACTTTTAAATCTGTTTATTTGCCACAAAACACCAACCGGCGAAAAGCAAGAAGTACGAAGAGATATCAGACAGAGTATCAGTTTCATCTTCATCGTACCCTGTCCAGATAATTATTATTATTATTATTATTGTTATTATCATTATTTCATCATCATCATTAGTATTAATATAGTTGCGTATAACCCAAACGGGTTACTTGGGCATTGGTTGCACTTGAACCTAGGACCTTTCATTATTGGTCAAGCCGAGAGTCGTTACCGACTCCGCTACCCGTTTACCCATGATAATGATTATAATGATGACGGTTATAATGACGACGACGATGATGATTATGATGATGATGGTAATATTGACGACGACGATGATGATTATGATTATAATGAAGTTAATTATGATGATGATGGAATTAAAAGAACATGATAGAATTGATCCCATTCACCTCCTCTCTTGCTAAAGTCTGTGCTATTGAGGGCATACTGAATGGTTTTGGAGAATGTAATAATAATAATAAATTAACTAATTAATTAATAAACTAATTAAACCATTTTCGTAAAGACAACCCCTTACACTCTCACTACTACTACCAGCACTACAACTGCAACCACCACAACCATCACTAATACCACCACCACCACCACAAAAACCATCAACACCACAACAACCACAACTACCACCCTCCACAACAACCACCACAACAACAACCACCACAACAACAACCACCAAAACAACAACCACCGCCACAACAACTACCACCACCACAACAACCACCGCCACAACAACTACCACCACAACAACAACCACCACCACAAACAACCCCTCCCCACCACAAACAACCACAACAACACCTCCCCACCACAAACAACCACAACAACCACCCCACCACAACAACAACCTCAACAACCACTCCACCACAACAACCACCCCACCACAACAACCACTCCCCACCACAAACAACAACAACCACCCCACCACAAACAACAACCACAACAAAACTCACTTTGAAATCGACTGAAGACACAAATCTCAGTAATTCCATCAGCGCGGGTTGTTGCAGGGCCCACGCCCTTAGAATTCCATTGCCTTCTTCCGGGAAGTTGCAGCACGAAATGCCGAATGTGAACTGGTTGTGGTTGTTGTTGTGGTTGTTTGTGGTTGTTTGTGGTGGGTTGTGGTTGTTTGTGATGGGGAGTGGTTGTTTGTGGTGGGGAGTGGTTGTTTGTGAAGGAGAGTGGTTGTTTGTGGTGGGGAGTGGTTGTTGTGGTTGTTTGTGGTGGGGAGTGGTTGTTTGTGGTGAGAAGTGGTTGTTGTGATTGTTTGTGGTGGGGTGGTTGTTGTGTTTTTTGTGATGGGATGTGGTTGTTTGTGGTGGGGAGTGGTTGTTGTGGTTGTTTGTGGTGGGGAGTGGTTGTTGTGGTTGTTTGTGGTGGGGAGTGGTTGTTTGTGGTGGGGAGTGGTTGTTGTGGTTGTTTGTGGTGGGGAGTGGTTGTTGTGGTTGTTTGTGGTGGGGAGTGGTTGTTTGTGGTGGGGAGTGGTTGTTGTGGTTGTTTGTGGTGGGGAGTGGTTGTTGTGTTTTTTGTGATGTGGTTGTTGTGGTTGTTGTGGTTGTTTGTGGTGGGGAGTGGTTGTTGTGTTTTTTGTGATGGGATGTGGTTTTTGTGGTTGTTTGTGGTGGGGAGTGGTTGTTTGTGGTAGGGAGTGGTTGTTGTGGTTGTTTGTGGTGGGAAGTGATTGTTGTGGTTGTTTGTGGTGGGATGTGGTTGTTTGTAGTGGGGAGTGGTTGTTGTGGTTGTTTGTGGTGGAGAGTGGTTGTTGTGGTTGTTTGTGGTGGGGAGTGGTTGTTGTGGTTGTTTGTGGTGGGGAGTGGTTGTTGTGGTTGTTTGTGGTGGGGAGTGGTTGTTTGTGGTGGGGAGTGGTTGTTGTGTTTGTTTGTGGTGGAGAGTGGTTGTTGTGTTTTTTGTGATGGGATGTGGTTGTTTGTGGTAGGGAGTGGTTGTTGTGGTTGTTTGTGGTGGGATGTGGTTGTTTGTGGTAGGGAGTGATTGTTTGTGGTGGGATGTGGTTGTTTGTGATGGGATGTGGTTGTTGTGGTTGTTTTTGGTGGAGAGTGGTTGTTTGTGGTGGTTTGTGGTTTTGATGGGAGGTGGTTGTGAGAGGGGTTTGGAAAATGGTTGTGGATTTTGAAATGTTTCAAAACATTTAAAGATTCTTTTTGAAGTGGAATAATAAGCAAAAAAAATAAGAGAAAAAAATAAAATAATTATTAATATTTAATATAGGTAAATAATTTTAATGAGAATTATTATTATTAAATTATTTCACAAAACCATGGAGATGTTCGTGTAAATCTTGTCAAACCACTTGAATATCACTCGTTTATTGGGTGACCTGTGTCTGCAGGCTTCATCTGAAAGGAGGTCAAGGTCAAGGTCAAGGTCATACGGGCTAGAAAATTAGGCTTTGATGAATTGCTTTAAGAGGTTTTAAGGGTCATTTTCTGGCTTAATTGATTAAATAATCCTCTTTTGAATGATTTAAAAATACATAAATATGATTAAATAATTGATTAATTTATTGCTTAATCTACATTTTAATTAATTTAATACTTAAATATTTGAGTACTTCATTAATTAATTACTATTGACTAATTCACTTATATGTGTCATGTCAAGGCTCAAATATGTAAAGCCTTACTTTTCGGAGAGTTTTTGTGCACGAATTCAAAGTTGAATTTGTTCTCGAGGACGTCGATCGAATTGAAGTCAACGTGCGTGAAGATTCTGTGCATGTGAATAACTACTACTACTACTACTACTAC
>OX030963.1:4033157-4093157 GCA_943735955.1 Piscicola geometra
GTGTGGTTGAGTGTGGTTGAGTGTGGTTGAGTGTGGTTGAGTGTGGTTGAGTGTGGTTGAATGTGGTTGAGTGTGGTTGAGTGTGGTTGAATGTGGTTGAGTGTGGTTGAGTGTGGTTGAATGTGGTTGAGTGTGGTTGGGTGTGGTTGAGTGTGTTTGAGTGTGGTTGAGTGTGGTTGAGTGTGGTTGAGTGTGGTTGAATGTGGTTGAGTGTGGTTGAATGTGGTTGAGTGTGGTTGAATGTGGTAAAGTGTGGTTGAGTGTGGTTGAGTGTGGTTGAATGTGGTTGAGTGTGTTTGAGTGTGGTTGATTGTGGTTGAATGTGGTTGAGTGTGGTTGAGTGTGGTTGAGTGTGGTTGAGTGTGGTTGGGTTTGGTTGAGTGTGGTTGATTGTGGTTGAGTGTGGTTGAATGTGGTTGAGTGTGGTTGAGTGTGGTTGAGTGTGGTTGAATGTGGTTGAGTGTGGTTGAATGTGGTTGAGTGTGGTTGTGTGTGGTTGGGTGTGGTTGAGTGTGTTTGAGTGTGGTTGAGTGTGGTTGAGTGTGGTTGAGTGTGGTTGAATGTGGTTGAATGTGGTTGATTGTGGTTGAGTGTGGTTGAGTGTGGTTGAATGTGGTTGAGTGTGGTTGAGTGTGGTTGAATGGAGTGGAAGGGAGGGGAGGGGAGTATAGTGGGAGAAGGGATAGTGGAGGCGAGGGTATGGGGTGGCGAGAGAGTGGGTATGGAGTGGTGGTATAGGGTGGAGAATAGAATGGGGAAGAGTGGATATGGGAAGAGGTTTGATGATAGGGTGGTGTAGGAGGTGGTTGATGGTGGGATGGGAGGTGGTTGATGGTGGGATGGGAGGTGGTTGATGGTGGTGTAGGAGGTGGTTGATGGTGGTGTAGGAGGTGGTTGATGGTGGGATGGGAGGTGGTTGATGGTGGGATGGGAGGTGGTTGATGGTGGGATGGGAGGTGGTTGATAGTGGGATGGGAGGTGGTTGATGGTGGGATGGGAGGTGGTTGACAGTGGGATGGGAGGTGGTTGATGGTGGGGTGGGAGGTGGTTGATGGTGGGATGGGAGGTGGTTGATGGTGGGATGGGAAGTGGTTGACAGTGGTTTGGGAAATGGTTGATGGTGGAATGGGAGGTGGTTGATAGTGGGATGGGAGGTGGTTGATGGTGGGATGGGAGGTGGTTGATGGTGGGATGGGAGGTAGTTGATGGTGGGATGGGAAGTGGTTGATGGTGGGATGGGAGGTGGTTGATGGTGGGATGGGAGGTGGCTGATGGTGGGATGGGAGGTGGTTGACAGTGGGATGGGAGGTGGTTGATGGTGGGATGGGAGGTGGTTGATAGTGGGATGGGAGGTGGTTGGTGGTGGGATGGGAGGTGGTTGATGGTGGGATGGGAGGTGGTTGACATGTGGTTTGGAAGGTGGTTGATGGTGGTTTGGAAGGTGGTTGATGGTGGGATGGAAGGTGGTTGATGGTGGGATGGGAGGTGGTTGATGGTGGGATGGGAGGTGGTTGATGGTGGGATGGGAGGTGGTTGATGGTGGGATGGGAGGTAGTTGATGGTGGGATGGGAAGTGGTTGATGGTGGGATGGGAGGTGGTTGATGGTGGGATGGGAGGTGGTTGATGGTGGGATGGGAGGTGGTTGATGGTGGGATGAGAGGTGGTTGATGGTGGGATGGGAGGTGGTTGATGGTGGAATGAAAGGTGGCTGATGGTGGGATGGGAGGTGGTTGGAAAGTTATGGTGGGGCTGAAGGTGATCAATGGTGGGATGGGTGATGGATAATGGGGATGGAATGGGGATGGAATGGGGGATGGAATGGTGATGGAATGGGGGATAGAATGGGGGTGGAATGGGGGATGGAATGGTGATGGAATGGGGGTGGAATGGGAAGAAGTTGAAGCATCCGATGAATACCATGGTGTGTTTGAACATGCTGGAATCCCTATCCATGTCGCAGCCAGGCTGGTAGTTGGAGCATTAACAATCGAATCAAAAGATGAAGGAGATAGGGGAAGACATTTATAATAATATAAGTATAATACGGTGATGTGCACACAAGAGGGAATTTATTCAAAATTTCACTTTTTCGAAAAAAAAGATTCAAAATGTTTGTGTGTGCATGACGATGATGATGATGACGATGATGATGATGACGATGATGATGATGATGAAAAAGATGATGATGATGATGATGACTCACTCCAGCGGGGCGTGTGAAGGTGGCGGGGATGAGGACGGGGATGACGTTGAGTTCGATGAGCGACAGCACCGGTGTTGTCTTCTTCGCTATGGCATCCCTATATTCTTGAATATAATTGAATTGTTTGATTTTGTTCTTAATGAAGAATTTGAAAAGAGGAAAGAAACATGAGAGACTTGAATGTTGATTTATTAGGGTAATAATTCTTTGAGGAGCTTGAAGAAGGAGGAGAAACATGGTTGGAATAAATGTTTATTAATTAGGCAAAGAGAAGATGCACAAATAGATGTGCTTTTGCTTTATAGGTCAGTCCTGCTATTTTATTCGGCCCGCTTAAATGTTTTAAGTTATTAATTGTAAAAAAATCTGATTTTGTAATGAAGGTCTGTATTTGTAACAATAAAAAACAGAGACCTTCATACAAATCAAGAGACCACACGAAATAAAATGACGCTCTCAACTCTTTGTAAATGCTTCTGATTCTCTTGTAACAAATGAATAAGCCAAGATGCGCGTACAGACAACTCGACCCACCAGCCACCAGCGTCCTCATCAGCTTGACGATGAAATTCCCCGTCAAGACGTCCAGATTATACACCGATGAAGTCAGCAAAACCTTCATCCTCTTCTTCTTCCTGCCACCGCCGCCACCGCTCCCACCACCGCCACCACCAGCCGACGAATCGATGTCCACACGCGTGGCTTGACCGCTCGCGCCTGGTTGATTCTTGTTTGTGTTACCACTAGCACCAGCACCACCACCACCACCAGCACCAGCACTACCACTACCAGCACCAGCACCACCACCAGCACCAGCAGCACCACCAGCACCACCACCCCCAGCACCACCACCACCAGCACTAGCAGCACCACCAGCACCAGCACCCCCAGCACCAGCACCAGCACCAGCACCACCACCACCACCAGCACCACCACCACCACCAGCAGCACCAGCACCACCAGCACCACCACCAGCACCAGCAGCACCACCAGCACCAGCACCCCCAGCACCAGCACCAGCACCACCACCACCAGCACCACCACCAGCACCAGCCCCAGCACCACCAGCACCAGCACCAGCACCACTGGTGCCTGCCGTGGCGTTAGCGCCTGTTTGCCTCTTGCTGATCGAGCGTCTCCTGCTGCCAGCCGCGTTGTAGTGCTTCTCCGGCGCGAACTTCACCAGGAAGATGTCGTGGGATCGACCGAGTCTGTGGTGTTGGTTGGTTGGTTGGTGTTGCTGGTTGGTTGGTTGTTGTTGGTTGGTTGGTTGGTTGGTTGGTGTTGCTGGTTGGTTGGTTGGTGTTGGTTGTTGTTGGTTGGTGGTGGTTGGTTGGTTGGTTGTTGCTGATTGGTGGTTGGTGTTGTTGGTTGGTGGTGGTTGGTTGGTGTTGGTGTTGGTTGGTTAGTTGGTGTTGCTGGTTGGTTGGTTGTTGTTGGTTGGTTGGTTGGTTGGTTGGTGTTGGTTGTTGTTGGTTGGTGGTGGTTGGTTGGTTGGTGGTGTTGGTTGGTTGGTTGGTGTTGCTGGTTGGTTGGTTGTTGTTGGTTGGTTGGTTGGTTGGTGTTGGTTGTTGTTGGTTGGTGGTGGTTGGTTGGTTGGTGGTGTTTGTTGGTTGGTTGTTGTTGGTTGGTTGGTTGGTTGGTTGGTTGGTTGGTTGGTTGGTTGGTTGGTTGGTGTTGGTTGTTGTTGGTTGGTGGTGGTTGGTTGGTTGGTGGTGTTGTTGGTTGGTGGTGGTTGGTTGGTGTTGGTGGTTAGTGTTGGTTGGTGGTGTTGTTGGTTGGTGGTGGTTGGTTGGTGTTGGTGGTTGGTGTTGGTTGGTGGTGTTGTTGGTTGGTGGTGGTTGGTTGGTGTTGGTGGTTGGTGTTGGTTGTTGTTGGTTGGTGGTGGTTGGTTGGTTGTTTGGTTGGTTGTTGCTGGTTGGTTGTTGTTGGTTGGTTGGTTGGTGGTGTTGGTTGGTGGTGTTGTTTGGTTGGTTGGTGTTGTTGGTTGGTGTTGGTGGTGTTGTTGGTGTGGTGTTGCTTGCTTGGTGGTGGTGGTGTTGGTTGGTGGTGTTGGTTGGTTGGTGTTGGGTGGTTGGTGGTGTTGTTGGTTGTTGGTTGGTTGGTTGGTGATGGTTGGTTGGTGGTGTTGGTTGGTGGTGTTGGTTGGTTGGTTGGTGTTGTTGGTTGGTGGTGTTGTTGGTTGGTGGTATTGGTGTTGGTGGTGTTGTTGGTTGGTTGGTGGTGTTGTTAGTTGTTGGTTGGTTGGTTGGTTGGTTGGTTGGTTGGTGTTGTTGGTTGGTGTTGGTTGGTTGGTGGTGGTGTTGGTTGGTTGGTGTTGCTTGGTGGTGTTGCTTGGTGTTGGTTGGTTGGTTGGTGTTGTTGGTTGGTGGTGTTGTTTGGTTGGTTGGTGGTGTTGTTGGTTGGTGTTGTTTGGTTGGTTGGTGTTGTTGGTTGTTGGTTGGTTGGTGTTGTTGGTTGGTGTTGTTTGGTTGGTTGGTGTTGGTTGGTTGGTGGTGTTGTTGGTTGTTGGTTGGTTGGTTGGTGTTGTTGGTTGGTGTTTTTTGGTTGGTTGGTGTTGTTGGTTGGTGGTGTTATTGGTTGGTTGTGTTGTTGTGTTGCTTGGTGGTGTTGGTGTTGCTTGGTGGTGTTGTGTTGCTTGGTTGGTTAGTGTTGGTGTTGGTTGGTTGGTTGGTGTGGTTGGTTGGTGGGGGTGGTTGGTGCTTTTTGTGTGTGTTTTGTTGTTTTTTTAAATGTTGAAAATGGGTTCTTCGAGATCGCTTTAGCACCACTACCACTCACATCAAACACTAACCCTCAAGACAATCGCAAAAACAATAGGAAAAAACAAAAACACCAACAAAAACAACACCAACAACAACAAAACCAACAACGCCACACCAACAAAAGCCAACAAACAGCGCAAAGCAACCTATAAGGGAAGACCAGATCCTTGTTTTCCTTCCTCAACTTCCGGATGGCGTCTTGCACCTCGGACATCGTGAGGTACTTGTCGTGTAAGTTCTCTTCAAGGTTGTAGTCGTTTTCACGGGACCAATCGAGCGACCACAGCGTCACGTTTGGGTTTTCAAGGTAAACGACGAGCGTTATGGCTTTTTTGTCCTCGACGTAAACACTTTTCGTCTCGGTTCTGTAACTGTTGTTGTTGTTGTGAGTGTGGTGTTGTGTTGTTGTTGTTGTGGGTGTGGTGGTTATGGTTGTTGTGGTGGTTGTTGTGGTTGTGGTTGTTGTTGTTGTGGTGGTATTGTTGTTGTGGGTGTGGTGGTTGTTGTTGTTGTGGTGTTGTTGTGGGTGTGGTGGTTGTTGTTGTTGTGGGTGTGGTGGTTGTTGTTGTTGTGGATGTGGTGTTGTTGCTGTTGTTGTGGTGGTTGTGTTTTTGTGTGCTTGAGAGATGATTTCATATCTACCAACACTACTATCACTATCATCACCAGCACCACTGCTCTTCTTTCATCGACCACTACGACTATTGTTATCATCACCACCAACACCCCCTCCAATCACCCTTCTTTCGAAATCAGCACCACCACCACCCTCCTTCCACCACCACCACCACTACCCTCCTTCCACCACCACCACCACCCTCCTTCCACCACCACCACCACCCTCTTTCCACCACCACCACCACCACCCTCCTTCCACCACCACCACCACCCTCCTTCCACCACCACCACCACCCTCCTTCCACCACCACCACTACCACCACCACCACCCTCCTTCCACCACCACCACTACCCTCCTTCCACCACCACCACCACCCTCCTTCCACCACCACCACCACCCTCCTTCCACCACCACCACTACCCTCCTTCCACCACCACCACCACCCTCCTTCCACCACCACCACCACCCTCTTTCCACCACCACCACCACCCTCCTTCCACCACCACCACCACCCTCTTTCCACCACCACCACCACCACCCTCCTTCCACCACCACCACCACCCTCCTTCCACCACCACCACCACCCTCTTTCCACCACCACTACTACCCTCCTTCCACCACCACCACCACCCTCCTTCCACCACCACCACCACCCTCTTTCCACCACCACCACCACCCTCCTTCCACCACCACCCTCCTTCCACCACCACCACTACCACCACCACCACCCTCCTTCCACCACCACCACTACCCTCCTTCCACCACCACCACCACCCTCCTTCCACCACCACCACCACCCTCCTTCCACCACCACCACCACCCTCCTTCCACCACCACCACCACCCTCTTTCCACCACCACCACCCTCCTTCCACCACCACCACCACCCTCCTTCCACCACCACCACCCTCCTTCCACCACCAGCACCACCACCACCACTACCCTCCTTCCACCACCACCACCACCACCACCACTACCCTCCTTCCACCACCACCACCACCTCCACCACCACCCTCTTTCCACCACCACCACCCTCTTCACACCACCAGCACCACCACTACCCTCTTCACACCACCAGCACCACCCTCCTTCCACCACCACCACCACCCTCCTTCCACCACCACCACCACCCTCCTTCCACCACCACCACCCTCCTTCCACCACCACCCTCCTTCCACCACCACCACCACCCTCCTTCCACCACCACCACCACCCTCCTTCCACCACCACCACCACCCTCCTTCCACCACCACCACCCTCCTTCCACCACCAGCACCACCACCACCACTACCCTCCTTCCACCACCACCACCACCACCACCACTACCCTCCTTCCACCACCACCACCACCTCCACCACCACCCTCTTTCCACCACCACCACCCTCTTCACACCACCAGCACCACCACTACCCTCTTCACACCACCAGCACCACCACCACCCCTCCCACCCCTCCCACTCACCCCTCCTTAGAGATGACAATCTCGTACCTGGACGGCTTCAGCACCCACCAGTACTCGCCGTGCTCGTTCGTCCTCAGCACACGCTGAACACTCCTGATGATGATGTTCATGATGATGATGATGATGATGTTCATGATTATGATGATGATGATGATGTTCATGATGATGATGATGATAATGATACTCGCCTACACGACCTCACCTGGTGCTGATGATGGCATCGGCAATTGGTTTTCCATCGACAGAGTCCAGCACGTATCCCTTGATGCCTCGGTGCGCCTATTTAGTGAGGGGAAGGGGGGAATGAACGGGTGCATTAGGCACTCGTCCCATCTCTCCCGATGGAATTATTGATAGAGTTTCGAAGATGACTTTAGCGGATTTTATTTGAAAAGTTCTTTAGTACCATTATTTCGAGCCGTCTTTATTGGTTCACTACCTATCTCTACCGCTCTTCTACAGACATCTCTTCAGACACTCACTCACTTACCCACCCATCCACTCACCCACCCATCCACCCACTCACCCATCCACCCACTCGCCCATCCACTTATCCACCCACTCACCCATCCACCCACTCACCCATCCACTCACTCACCCATCCACCCACTCACTCACCCATCCACTCATCCACCCACTCACCCATCCACCCACTCACCCATCCACTCACTCACCCATCCACCCACTCACCCATCCACTCATCCACCCACTCACCCATCCACCCACTCACCCATCCACCCACTCGCCCATCCACTCATCCACCCACTCACCCATCCACCCACTCACCCATCCACTCACTCACCCACCCCCACCCACTCACCCATCCACTCACTCACCCATCCACCCACTCACCCATCCACTCACTCACCCATCCACTCATCCACCCACTCACCCATCCACCCACTCACCCACCCCCACCCACTCGCCCTCACCCACCCCCCATCTACCCACTCCCCCCCCCCACCTGAGATATGAAGTACATCATAGAAACCTTGTTCTCATTAAAGTTTGTAAGCAGTGTATTTGCCGGTGGGTACTTTGCACAGCTCATCTGATGATGATGACGGTAGTGATGATGGCGATGATGATGATGGTGATGGTAGTGATGGTAGTGATGATGATGGTAGTGATGATGATGGTAGTGATGATGATGGTAGTGATGATGATGGTAGTGATGATGATGGTAGTGATGATGATGGTAGTGATGATGATGGTAGTGATGATGATGATGGCGATGATGATGATGATGATGGTCATGATGATGATTAAAACAGTGATAATGATCATGATGATAGAGATGGTGATGATGATGATGATGATGGCAGTACCGCGATGTGGACTGGGAGGCAGTGGGTGTTCGAATAGATCCAGTCTTCCATCTTGCCAACAGTCGGTCGCCTGTGTGTATTTGTGATGATGATGATGATGATGATGATGATGATGATGATGATGATGATGATGATGACAGTTTATTCTGCATTTCATTTTTTTAAAGTCGATTTTCATCGAATCAAATTATTTTTATACTTATAATGCAGTATTTTATTGAAATGACTCATGAATATATCGAATAAACATCATTATCATCCTCCTTCTACTCCTCATCCTCATCATTATCATCCTGACCACAACCACCCTCACCTCCATCATCATCATCACCATCATCATCCCCTCCATCATCATCACCACCATCATCATCCCCTCCATCATCATCACCTCCACCACCATCATCATCCCTCCACCACCATCACCACCATCATCATCATCACCCCCACCATCATCATCATCATCACCATTTGGCGCCATTTGAGAGGCCATACTTGACGCGATCTTTTCCGCACTGGTCACAACTGAACATTTCCACGTGTCTCGAGGCGTACGCCTTGCTGATGATGTAGAGAACTGCCGGTGGGTGTTTGGTGGGTGCTTTTTGGGATGGATTTTTTTGAAGGTTATTTGTGCGAGAGAGAGAGGGTAACGGGAGGGTAACGAGTGAGTAACGGATGAGTAACGGGTGAGTAACGGGTGAGTAACGAGTGAGTAACGGGTGAGTAACGGGTTAGTAACGGGTGAGTAATGGGTGGGTAACGAGTGAGTAACGGGTGAGTGTGGCACTGGTCATTTGAAAGTCGAAAAGCAAATAAAAAAGTACACAACGCCACAAACACCTCACTTTCTTCCTCAGGGTTCTTCTTCTGGCTGGAGCTGTATGGGTAGACGACGATCAGCTGTCCGCCGTGCAGACTGGCGGACAAAACAAAGGGAACTTTCTTAAACCAATCCATTATCAGCTGCGTTTCCTTCTCTTGTACTTCGTTTTCTTTAGTCTTTTCGAACGGATCGGGGAAGTTCTTGTCCAGGTCGACGTCGTTCGCGTTATTCTGACCCTCCCACTCGTCGGCAACGCCGAATCCATCGGGGTTCATCGAGGGAAGCAGCATGAGCTTCGTGGTGTGGATCACTTGTTCCAAAACTGGCGACCTGCGGTTAGAACACATCCAGTCGGCGAACGCCACCAAAAACACCCTTCCCGCCGCGTCGTTTCCGTGAATGTTTCCTATGAACGCCAGGTTCGGCATGCCTGATTGGGTGGGTTAGATATATAAAAAAAACAAATTTAATTAAAAATAATTTCAACTTTTCCATACTTTTTTCTTACTTGAAAAAACTTACAGATTTTAAAGCTAATTCCATGGCCTTAAAGTCGAATAATTCAAAAATTGTATTAATATAATTTATTTTTTAAAGTTTAAAAAAATTTAAAGTCAGTTAAATATTTAAAGAGCTCTAGCGACGATTCATTAACTGAGTTTAATTTTAATCTCATAATAAAAAATAATATTTAATTAAAAAATTGTTTTGTAACGTTATATAAAACGTTTATTCTTTTAATAATCCGTAAATTATATTTTCCGTGAAATTTGTTTGAAAAGTAACATCGTGCTTTATACTCATTTTGTGACAACTTCGTTTTTTTATGACGAATTCATTTTGAATTGAATTTTACTTAAACGGTAAAAATCGTATATAATTATTTGATTAAAATAATAATGATAAATTTAATTTTACTAAAATTTAAACTTTAAAATCTCTAGCCTGCTAGATGAACGCCAGGACTACTAGAGATTTCAAGAACCGATAACTTAACACCCTTCACTGATTCCCCTATGTCGGAGAGTTTCATTATGTCGTTACATCTGCCCACGATCTCTCCAAGCTTAGTCGCCAAATCTCCATTATTAATATATTCCAAATATTTAGGATCTTTCAAGTCTTTTACAGTGGTATTTTCAAAAAAATAGAGGTTCTTAAATAAATTATCAATATGTTCTTCTCGTTTGCTTAATATAGGAATTATTCTATATATAAATTTGTTTGGCTTGTTAAGTCTCATAAATACGTTGGTATCATTGAACTCTAGGTATCCCTCTTTGAATATCTTAACGGTGGTGAAAATTGACTTGACTCCAGTCATACTAAATTTTCCTTGCGCGTCCGTAACTGTTTCCACGTAGTTGACCAAGACTTTAGCATCTTGAATAGGAGCTTGAGTATATATGTCAACCGCTTCTCCTTCTATAGAATAATCGTTTGTTGGAGAATGAACAACATATTCAACTTCTTTATATTTTTCAAAAGTGTCTTTTTTTAATGTTTCAGTGAAGGTTTTAGTTAAATTAAGAACTATTAGAACAATAATTGAAATAAATTTTTTATATGTGTACTTATGATACATTTCAGAAATCTCAATAAAAATAAAAGTTTTAAAAAAATAGGATTAGATTTGTTTTAAATAATTTAACTCTCTAGTATTCAAATATCTAAATAAGTTTCATAAAAGACGTAACGTATTTTTCCTAAAATTGAAAAGTGCATCTAAATAAAAGTATTTTTTGAAACTTAAAAAATACTACATATTTTTTCAAGCGAAGTTATATAAACAATTTAATTGATTTTAAACCCTCGATGTTTTACCGTAGATTCGAAGACCGTTACTTCTTTCAATACCTTTTAAACGGTTAAAGGCTTTAAGATACAACTTGTATTACAAGGTCTTGGATGTTTCAATCTGGCTATATCACAAAAATGCAAATTCTAAAAACATAGGAACGAGTATCCGAGCTCAAAAAATTACATTTTCAGTGGTAAAAGCGCCGGCTCGTTACTTAGAAGCACGTGAGTTCGATCCCTGCCGTCGCCTAGTAGCTGGCGAAGAGAGGACTGTGGAAGCGCTTCGTGAAAGCAAGAAGCACAAGAAACAAACATGGAAAGACGATTGTCTACTCTTGCCAGAGCCTACGTCAATGCGACACTAGCACTGAGATATCGCAGAGAAAAAATTAGTTTTAAAGGAAATTGTGAACTTAATGAGTTTTTCAGATACCTAGGTCGGTTGACACTCTTATTTGTAAATACCATTTGATGTGTTTGGAATAAGTGATTCAACAGCTTCATCTCTAGTAATGAAAACTGTACTTTATGAATATTTTCCACTCCAATAATTTATAGCTAAACCAGATTTAACCAGAGATTCTGTCAAGCTTCTTTTATGGATGGCCCCTAACATATTTTTTTAGATTAGGGACCATCCATAAAAGACGTCCACACATTTTTTGTTTTTTTTACTCCCCTCCCCACTTGTCCACTTTTGACTCAACCCTCTATCCCCCTTCTAGTTGTGGACGTCCAAAAAATATATTTTACCGAACTTAAATCAATAAATGTTTTGGGGAAATTTACAACAATATAAAGAGTATGTGTTTACAAATATTTATTTAGAAATTCCAATTATTTTCAAGAAAAATTCTTAATGAAATAATAAACGTTCAAAATCATTTTAGTAAATCAGTGTAATAAAAATGTAATAAACAAATTATCCACCATCGTTCAATCAACAGAAAATTATAATTTGTAAGAATTGTTATTTGAGATTTTATTGTATTTGACAAATCAAACTTTAAAAACATATTTAAAAAATAATATTCAAGCGTATTAATTATTATTGAACCTATCGTTTCTTAATATAACCTGTTTGTGAAAGATTGTTTGGGTTTGCATCCCAACTCTTTTTTCATTAAACTAGAAGTATTTTGCATTAAATTTATGCAAAACTACTACACTCAAAATACACTACAATGTGAATTTCCACTTTGTTCTAAACCCCTCCCTTCCTTGACACTTTTTGCTGAACCCCCCTACCCCATTTGTGTGGACCAGTGATTTTCCGGTTCGGATTTTTCAGTTTAAGTTCAAGTTACAGTTATGAAAAATTTAATTTTTCAGTTACTATTCAAGTTACAGTTATGCAAATTTTAATTTTTCAGTTACTATTTCAGTTTCAGTTATTTTTTTTAGTTACAGTTAATCGAGATGGAAAAAAATGAATTTTTATTTATAATACAGCCAAAATTAATGTTTAAAAGTCAAATTATTTAAAAGATATATAAATATATTATTCATAATATATGCTGTTCATTTTCATAAATATCTTCAATTCCAGATTTTTGCTGAAGCGATTTTTTCCCCTGCAGTTAGGTCTCCGCACACTTAAAACACCCTATCCACATACGCTTGTGAAGCGGGAGCTGAAACAATGTCTTGCGCAAAAGAAGCTAATAATCTAGGGTACTCAATAATTTAAGTGCTAACATTTCTCCTGTATGTGGGTGAGACACAGAATGAACATTTAGCAGGACCTGAATCGCACGAAGCATTGATGGATTATAAAAGGATGCTGAGATCCCGAGACATGAAAGTGTAAGACCCTTCTTAGTCCAGCAATCCATGCTAATGACAAAGCAATGTCCAGTTTGCAGATCTTTACGAATTCGATCTTCTACACTGTTCTTACAATCTTTTATCAAAGAAATCATTTTCTCTGAACCTAAATGATAGAAATTGAATATATTTACGACTGTTTAATTGAAATTATTTAAATAGCTTATAAATTATGCTCATAACTTGGTAAATAATATTTAAAAATGTAAATACGCAAATAATTATCAACTACAGTGTGTTGCCTGGTAACTTTCTCCTTATCATTATCATCCTCTTCTGAAACCTGACATTCGCTTTTGTCGCATGAAGCTTCGTAAATAAAATAGGCCCATACGGCATTTTCTTGTTTTCTGCCGCTATTAACCTTAAACATTTCATAAAAATTTGTATAATTCAACTGGTCAAAAAAAAATTAACTATGTAAAACACTAAATTAATATAATCGGACTCGAAGAATAAAATAAATTAATCCTATTATTGCTCAAAAACGTGCATCCGCCAATGTTTTATCTTGTAGCGCTTCCCATTTTTAAACTAAATATTTTTTAGTTACTATTCAGTTAGTATTCTTATTTTTCAGTTTCTATTTCAGTTACAGTTATGCATTGAATTACAGTTAACTGAATCATATTTTTTAGTTTATTTACCATTTCAGTTACAGTTACAGTTAACTGGAACAACACTGGTGTGGACGTCTTTTATGGATGGCCCCTTATTTATTTAAATGATTCAAAATAATTTTTTTAAATAAAATTACATTTTTATTCAAACAAAATTTTAAACAAAACAATTTTTAATCAGAAAACAATATTTTATCGAACAATCAATAGCAAATTTTTAAAATGTGAGTAAAAGTAGAACAAACTGCAAACGGAATGTGAAAACAATCGATTCACACCCCATTAAAAAGTAAAACAGGAAATTGCAATTAAAAAATAATCTAGAACATTCAAATGAAAAGAAAAATAAAAAGACGACGCTTCAGCATCATATCGGGTTGACTTAGAAAATTATTGCTTAAATTATCAGACTCAAAAACTGCAAAGATCTTCAATTCGTAATCTTTCCTGGTGGGAGTCTCTGGCTTCCGACGTTTCTGGGCGACATTTCAATGTAGACGCCGTCGTCTTCGTCGAGATTGCGTTGCGGCACGGCACTCCACTTTATTGCCCGTCTCCTCTTGCGGATCACTCGGTAGTAGTACAGCAAGTAACCCCCTCCCGCCAGCAATGCCACCAAAACTGCGGTTAAAGATGGTGAAATTAAAAAGTTTTAATTTTTGAAAAGATAATTTATTTGTTTAATTAATATTTTTAATTTTAAAATTAAGTGAAAATTTATTCCGTAAAAAACACACCTAGGACAGCCAGAATGTGCACAAAGATCTTAAGTCCCTTTTTCGTGGCCTTGTCGTAACCTGTGATGCAATTTTAAAGCAATGAATGATGTCGATGATGATGTCGATGATGATGTCGATGATGATGATGATGATGATGATGATGATAATTATCATAATGATGATGAAGATTCATTATTAAAAAAACGAATTTGTAAGAATTTCGAGTATTTACCGTCATCCTTGCTGAAGTCACTGCTCGAATCAGATGGCTGGTGGGTTAGAGTATTGCTTTGAAATGTTAACCAAAATAGAAACCATCATAAAAATGTTTTAAAATACAAATAATTCCACCCACCACACCACAACCATTCCCATATCACCATTTTAACCTCCATACCACATGACCGACAACCACCCAAAACACCACACCACATGAACAACCACCACCCCAAAACACCACACCACATGACCAGCCCCCACCCCAAAACACCACACCACATGACCAACCACTACCCTCTCCCTCACGCCACCACCCCAAAACACCACACCACATGACCAACCACCACGCACCTTTAAACCAGCAGAAGCGACGTAGCGCAGAAGGCCCAGCAGGGCGGGTTGGTTGTGAGCCCATGAGCGAAGCAAGCCCATTCCTTCGCGCGGGTGGTTGCAGCACGAAATGCCGTAGGTGAGCTAGGGGGGGGGGGAGGAAGGGGGGGGAGTGCATGGAAATTAAAAACCAAACCTCTGAGAAAATTTGAGTATTAGGGTTGACGAAGATTTTTGAGAATTAAAATATATAATAAATTAAATTGAAATAAATGATAATACCATGGAGATATCTTTATGATGACTGTCAATGTATTTGATGAAGTCACGCTTACTTGAGGATCTGAATCTACAGATGTCTCCTGGAAAAAGTGAGTAAATTAATTAATCAATTAGTTAATTAATATAGCTTTTGAAATGATAGATAATAAAGAATTAATTTTTTTCTCATGAATGGAATTGTTTCGTTATTTATTATGTTTCCTATATAATCATATTCAATTCATATTCATATTATGTAGGTCAAGTCAAATGATTAGCTGACTCAGATCGGACTTGTCGTCATAGATGTCAAAGTTGAATTTTTTGTTCAGAGCCTCCATAAAGTCCCGGTCCAGGTGCGAAAACATGCTGTGGTGGTGATGATGATGCTGATGATGGTGATGATGACGATGGTGATCATGATGATGATGTTTATTCAACATAGAGCCAATGGTGGATGGGGTGTTGTGGTTTAAAGACGTTTTGGTTGTGTAAACCGTGGTTATTTGTTGTTTTCCCGTCTAATATTCCCACTTTTAACGAAAAAAAAACCAAAAATGTAATTCTTTCTGATTACTAGCAAAACTGCGGTTAAAGATGCTTATTAAATTAATTATTAAATTAAACTTTGTTTAATTAAAATTTTTAATTTTTTCAATCACCTCCACCATCTTCCGCTCACCCAATTCCTTGATAGTCGGTCTCGAGTAGGATGATCAGGTCGAATTTGTAATTTTCGAATTGGTCGTCCAGCAGTTCCGCATAGGTTTCCACCGTCTGCAGGTGTGGGAAAGGGAGGGAGGAGAAGGGACGGTGGATTATAGCCCTATCAAATTAATGAATTCATAATTTAATCAAATCAAATCTATTTGCCCCTGTCTCGTCGCACGCGTACACAAGGAACAAAAGTAAAACGAGTCAGATAAGCTTACCCCCCTCTCCTCCCCCTCGGAAGATAGTGAGTCAATAGTATGGACATGATGACAATGATGGCGATGATGATGATTATAATGATGATAAGATAATGATGATGATGTGGAAATATACTGGTATTAATAAGGGAAGCAGAAGAGAAGAGAGTGTAAATGAGTGACAGCAATGTCTTACAGATGGAAAGTGCTGTATGTTGTTTCCTGTGTTCGCTATGCAGTCAGTCTGTTGGGTTGGTGCATTGGAGTGTTGTTATCAACAATCATCACATGGAAAGAAACATTACGACGATATTATAACCTTCGAACACCTCTTACTCTTTTTTTATGACAAAAAACCTTAGTTTTCCAATTTTTCCGCTCAAATATTCACACAGTTTCCTAACTTAAAATCTTTTGAATAGTATTTTTATTAAATATACCCAAGATGAAGGTTACAAATTAATAATCAACCAAGTCTTTCGACTAACGGTGGCTGGTTTATCGAAGGAGGCGGGATGGAGGACGGGGATGATGGTGAGGTTGAGGAGGGAGAGCACGGAGGCTGGCTTGTCGGCACTGGTGTCCTTGTGCTCTGCAGGAGGAGTGCAGTGCAGTGGAGTGTTCTAATGGGGAATGCAACGTGCGATTAATATTGTTAATTTTGTTGTATTTATTGATAATAAATAATTTGGTTAATTTCTATAATTCAATGAACGCCTGAGTTATGAAATTAACAGATAATGAAGCGAATGGGAATTCGATTAATATTAGGGAGAGAAACGCTGGCTTTTAACCCCCCAATTAACTACTACCATCAACACCCAGTGTAATTAATTAATATCCCTAATGAATCATATACATATGAAAAATTAATTCGCTAATTAATTAGCAGCTAATCGAAGAGCACTCACCCGCCACCAAGGTCCTTATCAGCTTCACCAACAAGTTACTCGGCAGCACGTCCATGGTCCACGCTGACGAAGCCAGCAACACATTCAACTTTCCTTTATTACCCGCACCACCGCCGCCACCACCACCACCACCGCCGTTATCAACATCGGCCACTGAAGCGATGTCCGCGCGAGCATTTCCACTTGCGTTCGCAGCAATGGCTGCTGTTGCGTTCACACTTGCGTTCTTCTTATCGTCAAGGTCGGCTCTTTTGGCCCTTGCACTCGCCTCTGGCACCACCCCGCCATCTAGGGCGTCTCTTTTCTTCTTTTTCTTGGAGGATGGCTTCAAGGGATGCACGAATTTCACCAGCATCACAGGATTGCTTCCAGGGCCAATGCTGTGTTGGTGTGAGGTGGATTGTAGGTGTGTGTGTGTGTGCGTGTGTGTGCTTCATCTATACTACATTGTGCATCATCTGATGGACTACACAGCATAGTATGAAGTGCAGTCTATACGTCATGCAGTGGAACTCAATCTCTCAACAAACCCTACCAATTTGAAAGACTACAGTGAACTACTAGCCTTATTGTTGAATTAAACAATATAGGTTCTTAAACCGCCAAAATTACCCATTGCATAACCATCCTTTCTACTCCCTCACCACCACAACCACCAACCAGAAGCATCCATACCACCACCATAACCAAAACCACCATCCAAGCTCCACAAACTTATAAGGGTAGATCAGATCCCGATTATTCTTCCTCTCCTTGATTATCTCATCGTTCACCTGGTCCAGCGTCAGGTAATAGTGTTGTTTATTCCCCTCCAGGTCGTAATCCGACTCCTTAGACCATTGCTGAAACCATCCGGTCGCGTTGACGTATTCCAGACGAACGTACATCGTGTTTGACGTGTACGCTTCTACAACTATATTTTCCTCGTACGTTACGTACCTGTGGTGGCGAGAAAAGTGTTGAAAGAGTCGATTGGATTGTGGTCACACACGTAAAGAAGGAGTAGATTTGATTAAGGTCACTTAAAAAAGAAGTAGATTTGACTGAGGTCACTTAAAAAAGAAGTAGATTTGATTAAGGTCACTTAAAAAAGAAGTAGATTTGACTGAGGTCACTTAAAAAAGAAGTAGATTTGATTGAGATCACTTAAAAAAGAAGTAGATTTGATTGAGGTCACTTAAAAAAAGAAGTAGATTTGATTAAGGTCACTTAAAAAAGAAGTAGATTTGACTGAGGTCACTTAAAAAAGAAGCAGATTTGATTGAGGTCACTTAAAAAAGAAGTAGATTTGACTGAGGTCACTTAAAAAAGAAGTAGATTTGATTGAGGTCACTTAAAAAAGAAGTAGATTTGACTGAGGTCACTTAAAAAAGTAGATTTGATTAAGGTCACTTAAAAAAAGAAGTAGATTTGATTGAGGTCACTTAAAAAAGAAGTAGATTTGATTGAGGTCACTTAAAAAAGAAGTAGATTTGACTGAGGTCACTTAAAAAAGAAGTAGATTTGATTGAGGTCACTTAAAAAAAGAAGTAGATTTGATTGAGGTCACTTAAAAAAGAAGTAGATTTGATTGAGGTCACTTAAAAAAGAAGTAGATTTGACTGAGGTCACTTAAAAAAGAAGTAGATTTGATTGAGGTCACTTAAAAAAAGAAGTAGATTTGATTGAGGTCACTTAAAAAAGAAGTAGATTTGACTGAGGTCACTTAAAAAAGAAGTAGATTTGACTGAGGTCACTTAAAAAAGAAGTAGATTTGACTGAGGTCACTTAAAAAAGAAGTAGATTTGATTGAGGTCACTTAAAAAAGTAGATTTGATTGAGGTCACTTAAAAAAGAAGTAGATTTGATTGAGGTCACTTAAAAAAGAAGTAGATTTGATTGAGGTCACTTAAAAAAGAAGTAGATTTGATTGAGGTCACTTAAAAAAGAAGTAGATTTGATTGAGGTCACTTAAAAAAGAAGCAGATTTGACTGAGGTCACTTACAAAAGAAGTAGATTTGACTGAGGTCACTTAAAAAAAAAGTAGATTTGATTAAGGTCACTTAAAAAAGAAGCAGATTTGACTGAGGTCACTTAAAAAAGAAGTAGATTTGACTGAGGTCACTTAAAAAAGAAGTAGATTTGATTAAGGTCACTTAAAAAAGAAGTAGATTTGATTGAGGTCACTTAAAAAAGAAGTAGATTTGATTTAGGTCACTTAAAAAAGAAGTAGATTTGACTGAGGTCACTTAAAAAAGAAGTAGATTTGATTGAGGTCACTTAAAAAAGAAGTAGATTTGACTGAGGTCACTTAAAAAAGAAGTAGATTTGATTGAGGTCACTTAAAAAAGAAGTAGATTTGATTGAGGTCACTTAAAAAAGAAGTAGATTTGATTGAGGTCACTTAAAAAAGAAGTAGATTTGATTAAGGTCACTTAAAAAAGAAGTAGATTTGATTGAGGTCACTTAAAAAAGAAGTAGATTTGATTGAGGTCACTTAAAAAAGAAGTAGATTTGATTGAGGTCACTTAAAAAAGAAGTAGATTTGATTGAGGTCACTTAAAAAAGAAGTAGATTTGATTGAGGTCACTTAAAAAAGAAGCAGATTTGATTGAGGTCACTTAAAAAAGAAGTAGATTTGATTGAGGTCACTTAAAAAAGAAGTAGATTTGATTAAGGTCACTTAAAAAAGAAGTAGATTTGACTGAGGTCACTTAAAAAAGAAGTAGATTTGACTGAGGTCACTTAAAAAAGAAGTAGATTTGATTGAGGTCACTTAAAAAAGAAGTAGATTTGATTGAGGTCACTTAAAAAAGAAGTAGATTTGATTGAGGACACTTAAAAAAGGAGTAGATTTGATTGAGGTCACTTAAAAAAGAAGTAGATTTGATTGAGGTCACTTAAAAAAGGAGTAGATTTGATTGAGGTCACTTAAAAAAGAAGTAGATTTGACTGAGGTCACTTAAAAAAGAAGTAGATTTGATTGAGGTCACTTAAAAAAGGAGTAGATTTGATTGAGGTCACTTAAAAAAGAAGTAGATTTGATTGAGGTCACTTAAAAAAGAAGTAGATTTGATTGAGGTCACTTAAAAAAGAAGCAGATTTGATTCATAAACTCCGTCTCGCCACAACACCCACCCTTCCTTGGCGATCTTCACTACGTACTGTCCAGGCGTCAGGATACGCCAGAACTCTCCATACTCGGAGGTTAAGACGTCGTGGCCGTTGTTCACGACCGAAACCACGGCGTTCTGAACGTACTTGCCCGTGTATGCGTCCGTTACGTAGCCTTTGATGCCCTTGTGCACCTGTGGTGGTGAACGTGGATTTGATTGCATCGATCTATCTGTCTCTTGAAGTTCGTCCGGGTTTGCGCCACGTCAGGGGCGGCGATCTGCTGCAGATCTTGGGGGGTTCTACTCAGTATAGACGGCTATCCTGGGGTCTAAGCCATTGAAGTAGACCCCTTCACTACCAAAAATTGGGGAGGTCCCCAAGATCGCCGCCCATGCGCCAAGTCAATAATATTCGTCGTTTTATTGTATGGTATCTCTACCGTCCCACAACCCATCACTACCCTTCCACAACCCATTGACACTTTTTCCCAAATCATCTCATAACACACCATAGACACGTCTTCGACATCCTGAGAAAGCTATTTAAAAAATTATACTAAAAAGTCCGTTTTGTCTCGTTTAAAAGCGTTCGACACCTTGTGAGCAGCTATACTCATCGGTCCCTCACCGATCACCACCCACCCACCTGAGATATGAAGTTCATCAACGAAACCTTGTTCGCCTTCCACAGAGATGCGTAATCGGCATTCTTTAGAAACTTACCGCAACTCACCTGCGTGTGGGTGATGATTGTGATTATGATGGTTGTGATTGTGATTATGATGGTTGTGATTGTGATGATGATGGTGAAGATGATGATGGTGAAGATGATGATGGTGGTGGTTATTGCGATGATGATGATAATGATGATGATAACCTCAAAGTTGACTTCGAAGCTATTGGTGTTTAGATAGATCCAATCTACCATACTTCCAGTTAACTCATACCTAGAAACGCGTTAGTGATTTCATCCATAATTTTAGTAAATTAAAAAATATCTACGTTACACACACACACATACACACACACACACAAAAATTTATTTTAAAAAGTAGTCCGTTTCAAGTGTTTTTTGCAGCCCTGTCGAAGGGCAAAAGCAGTTTCCCTGAAGTCCGTTTAAAAAGTACGAGAAAAACTGCAGCGACTAAATAGGCTCGAGAACAAACAACTCTGCCAGGCACTGCTAGTCACTCGTTATGAGAATCCTTCTGTACGCCTGTCCAACCCCGTAAATGTTTACCCTCAATGCAATTTTGAAAATTAAAGTCTCAAAAAACCACACAAACCTTTTAGCCCCATTAATCATGCCGTCAATGAAATGGTCACTCTTGCACTGGGTGCACGAGAACATCTCAGTGTGTTGTCCAGAGTAGGAGAGCGCGAGCATTTTGAAGACTGGTGAGGGGTGTAGTTGAGAAGGGGATGATGGTGGTGGTGGCTTGGATGATGGATGAGGTTGAGAAGGGAATGATGGTGGTGGTTTGGATGATGGATGAGGTTGAGAAGGGGATGATGGTGTTGGTGGTTTGGATGATGGATGTGGTTGAAAAGGGGATGATGATGGTGGCTTGGATGATGGATGAGATTGAGAAGGGTATGGTGGTGGCTTTATATGATGGTGGTAGTGATTATGGTAATTTTGGCAATTTTAAATGTAAAACTTAAAAAAAATTAAATAAAAAAATGTAAAGTTCAGAAATTAGTTGATTACTGAGACAGTGCTACAAATCTCACCTTCATCGTCAGGACTTTTACTGTACCCGCCCTTGCTGCCAGAAGGATTGCTATGGAAGGGATAGGTAGCAACCAGCGTACCACCGCGCAGACTGGCCGACAAAGCAAAAGGCATTTTCTTGCTGTAATCCATCATCAATTGTGTCTCTTTCTCTGGCACTTGGTTCAGACTATTGGTGACGTACTGGTCCGGAAAGTTTTGGTTCAAGTCGACTCCTCTCGCATTGAACTGACCATCGAATTGCAGCTCCTCTGCAATGGCGTATCCATCGGGATTCATCGAAGGTATGATGAAGATATTGGTGGTGAAGAGCATCTTCCCAATGACATCTTCATCTCTATAACGGCACAGCCAATCTGCCAGCCCCACCAGCAACACTCTGCTTGCAGTCTCGTCCCCGTGTATGCCTCCCACCAACTTCACGCTGGGAATACCTGCGTTGGTTTGTATGCCGATTTTAAATTTTGTGAGCGGGTTGGCTTAGATGGTAAGTTGTTGAAACTGCAACTTAAATGTCATCAGTTCGAATCCCGATTGAACCAACCGTGAGCTATCATATACCTAATGTATATGATGCAGTGTTTTGGTGTGAGTGGCACCTCAGTTGCGTGCCTTGGCGCATTATAAATACGCATTATTATTATTATTAATAAATATTTTCAAACTATAGTTTGTTAGATTTATACTTAATAAAATGTTAATTATTAAAAAGCTTCATGTGTTAAGTTATTTAAATATTAAAAAAATATATCTCAAAAACTAAAATGGAAAGTTATATCTAACATCTCCATCTTTTTAATACACGCAAAATTCATCAATTCGTGTTATTAGAGAGCTTTAAAGAAAAAAATTCCTAAATATACATGAAACTTTAGGGCATTTTATGTTTTAAATGTTTTTAAAATCTGACCATTTCGGAACATTCCAGGCTTTTGAGAGATCTCCAACACTAGCACTTTGGTGCCATTTACCGACTCTCCTATGTCGCTGAGTATCATTATGTCCTGACATTCCTTTGCTATCTCTTCTAGTTTCTTTTGCATTTCTTTATTGTCCATGTTTCTTAATGTTTCTGGATCTGGTACATTCCTACCTCTCTTCTTTACAAACTCTAAATTAGAAGAGATAAATTGTTGTGCTGCATCATCCAGATCGCTTATATAAGGTATTAATCTAACGATGAAATAGTTTGGTTGGTCCCGACTTAGGAATACGTTATGTTCGATAAATCTATAGTAATCTTCATGTTTTATCATTGATTTGACGGCAACAAAAGTTGATGTAATATTATCAAGTCTAAATTTTCCCATTTCATCTGTGTAAAGTTCAGTATGGGCAATTTTGACAAGGGCACGATCAATCGGCTCTTGACTATATGCATCGATAACTATTCCTTCTAGAGTACGGTTTATATTAAGAGAATGCTCAACATATGTTACTTCTTTATATCTTTCTGCAATTGCCTTTGAAACCAAGGGTTTGAGAGCATGTGATGTAGTTAAATAACAAATAATAAAGACAATTATTGAGATAGGCTTTTGATATTCAAAGTAATTTAACATCGTCATTAGTTAGTAGAAATACTTTTCTTTAATAATATAAAACGCCGAATCTTTATATATATAAAAGTTACTGCCGCGATACTCAAAATAGATAAATAATTAATGAAAGACGTTTTAACGTCTTTTGAAAAAAATTCAAAAAAGGTTTATCTATGAGACCGGTTTTGTTTAACAATAATTCGTTAAACGATTGGAAATAAAACTTATTATGAGTAATAAATAAATTTTAACATTAATTCCAATTTTGAAAAAATGATTATTTTAATTTTTTTAAATAAAAAAAAAGATTATTCTTGTCTGAATCAATTGGAAAAACTTTATAGCCATAGATATAGTATCTTGTGGTTCAATCACTAATTATTTGTATAGCGCCCTTTACTAAGTGAACAAAAGCGCTCAGCCATCACGTCCCAAACAAGTACGTCTTCAGGCCTCGACGGAAAGTTATGAGTGACTTAGTTGAAGTTAAAGAAGAAGGTAAAGAATTCCATAAAAGAGGACCACAGTAAGAAAAAGAACGTTTAGCAAAAGAGTGTTTAACTGGAAAACGAAAATAACGCTTAAAGGTAGATGATCTTAGACCAGATTTAGGGGGTTGTTTAATTAGATTTTTAAGATAAATTGGAGCAGTACAGTTATGAATTTTAAAAATATTTAGGCATATTTTAAAAGTCACTCTAGATCTCAAAGGTAACCAATGTAACAAACGAAGATAAAATTATTCATGCTACATGCACGAAGACATCGCCCATAGATCCTTTTCCTCACCAAGTTATAAAACAATGTAGCTCAATATTGTCAAAAGCCATCTCACAACTCGTCAACTTATCTTTCCAAGAAGGATGTTTTCCATATACTTTCAAAGCAGCCCAAATTACACCAATATTAAAGAAAGCCAACCTCGACACAACCAATCCAGCAAATTTTCGACCTATTTCCAATCTGTCCACCATGTCAAAAATTATGGAAAGGGCCGTATTAAAGCAACTACAACCTCATATCACCTCCAATCCAAACTACCCCAGTCATCAATCAGCCTACAGACCTTACCACTCTACAGAAACAGCCGCACTCCATCTAACTGACCACATTTTCAACGGATGCGACTCAAAAAATACCACCCTCCTCGCATCACTCGACCTATCAGCAGCCTTCGACACCATCAGCCATTCCATCCTCATAAACAGACTTCACAAAGAATTTGGAGTTGATGGAACAGCTTTAAACTGGCTGTCATCATATTTAGAAAATAGACATTATCAAGTTAAATCACCAACCAATATACAACACGGGGTTCCTCAAGGCTCTGTTCTCGGACCGCTTCTTTTCACCACATAAATCTCACCTATCTCAAATATAGTCAACCAATTCAATATAACCTACCATAAATATGCTGATGATATACAGCTTCTTTACTTCATCACACCTAATACATCCAACCAAGCTACTAGTAACCTCACATCTTGCATTCAAACCATGGAAACTTGGTTCCTCAATAACTATCTCCAGTTTAACACCACTAAATCAGAAATAATAAAACTAGGCACCCCTTTTCAATTAAATAGTTTAAACACAATATCATCTGTCGACATAAACTTTAATAACATCCCCATCAATAACACTCTCAAAATACTCGGAGTCACCCTTGATAGCAAACTCACTTTCAAAAACCACATCACATCTATCCTCCAATCATCACACTATCATCTCAAAGCAATCAAACACATACGCTCATTCATTACTACTGATCTCTCCGCCTCATTTTCCCGATGTCTAATACTAAGCAGACTTGACTACTGTAACTCGCTATTATATAATATCACCTATCAAGAAAGAAATCGTCTACAGTCAGTTTTAAACAAGGCTGCTAGAATCACACTCAACTGTGATTACCCAGGCCATCACCTTGTTCAATCATCAAATGATAATCTTATAAAACTCCACTGGCTTCCTATAGATTTTCGAATATCCTTTAAAATAGCCATCACTACATTCAAAATTCTTCAAACTTCAATTCCGTCATATCTCAGCAAACTCATAACTAACAAAACATCAAACAAAAAACTGCGTTCATCTTCATCTCTTCTCCTCAACCAAGAATCCACTACAAACAACATCTCAAAAGAGCATTCCGTCACGCAGTTCCAACAACTTGGAATGCCCTTCCACCTGCACTTCGAAGCATCAACCAATTTTCGACTTTCAAAGCCAAACTGAAAACTCATTACTTTAACTTAGCTGATCACTCTTAATAATTACTCCATGCTACTCTTTGCTTTCCTTTTCATACCACTACTATTATAATTACTTTTATTTCTTTATTGCATTACGACGCAGTGAGAGCGCTTCAGTTGCCTGCCCGGGCGCTATACAAAAATAACAATGATTATAAGGAGAAATGTGAGAAAACTTAGGAGCACGAGCAACAAGACGAGCAGCACAATTGAAGGCTTTATTTAGAGGAACTAAAGTAGTATCAGGGAGGCCATAGTAAAGAGTCAATCAATCAATCAAATCAATTTCTATAGAATAGAGTTGCAATAATCAATCCTGGAGAGAACTAGAAAAGATAAAAGAAGTTGCAAAGTAGGATCATCGAGAAAAGGAAGAAGCTGTTTAATACGACGAATGTGGAAGTAACAAGATTTAGAGACAGATAGAATTTGAAGAGCTAAAGACAAGTTAGAATCAAAAATAAAACCAAGGCTACGAATGGAAGATGAAGGGTTTAGAGAGAGTGAAGAGGGGGGAGGCAAAACTAAAGAAGGAAGGGATAGTAAAGACTTTGATTTTTTATTGAAATATATGATTTTAAATTTGTTCGGATTATGTTTGAGAAACATAGATGAAGCCCAAGAGATTATAGATTGAATACAGAGAGTTATTTTATTAACAGTAAGGTCAAGAGAAGAGTCAGTGAAAGATGTATAAATATAGGAGTCGTCAGCATAAATTTGACTTTTTAAAGAAGATGACGAAATAATATTAGGCAGTTCCGAGGTGTAGAGAATAAATAGTAAGGGACCAAGGATTGAGCCCTGTAGAACACCATAAGATAAAGAAACAGAAGAAGAACGAGAAGATTCAATTGATACATAGGAAGTTCGCTCAGAAAGGTAGGATTTAAGCCAGATAAAGAAAGATCCAGAAATATTACAGGAAGAATCTGAAAAATTTAATAAAAGAGTATGATCGACAGTGTCAAAAGCAGATGAAAAGTCGAGGCATAAAAGAAGAGAAGAGGCATTAGAATCAGAAGTTAAAATAAGGTCATTATAGAGTTTAAGTGAAGCAGTTTCAGTGGAGTGGCCAATTCTGAAACCAGATTGAGAGGAAGGAAGAAGTGAGTTTTTTCTAGATAGAAGATTAATTGTTGAGAAGTAACTTTTTCAAGGACCTTAGAAAGAAAGGAAAGGTTAGATACAGGTCTATAACTGGATTAGGATGCAGGATCAAGAGAAGGCTTCTTAATTGTAGGAATAATAAATGAAGATTTGAGGATAGAAGGAAATTTAGATGTAGACAAAGATAAGTTAACCAAATCCAAAACAATAGGATAGAATAAAAAGGAAAGTTCTTTAAAAAGGGTTGTAGGAATAAGATCTAGAAAACAAGAAGTGGGAGACATAGAATTAATTATATTTGTAAGATGGTTCAATGTGATAGGAGAGAAGGATGACAATGATTCAGAAGTAAACTTAGTAAAAGATGGTGTAGGCCGATTATTAGAAGAAGATCTAATATTAGATATTTTATTAGTTAGAAATTCAAGATAGTCATCAGGAGAGAAAGATGGAGGAGGAGAGTTTTTATGTAAAAGTTTAGATAAAGAAGACCACCTATTTTTAGAATTGGAGGAAGAGATAGTAGAATTTCTTAAAAACGAGGAGTGTTTTTTAAAAAGGAGAGTGCGATAAGAAGAGAAACATTTTTTTCATTTATTCAAACAGGAAACAGAGAGAGTAGATCGATAAGTTCGTTCACATTTGCGAACTAGTCGCTTAAAAGTCGTGCACTCACAATCATACCACGGGGATATTTTAGATGGTTTGTAGGATATATATGTTTATAGCAGTTTGAGAATAAGAAAATGTCCCTAAGTGACGGCTGTAGTTGGTCTAATTCAAAGACTAAATCGTAAGCGTAATTTTTTTTCTTTCAAGGGGTTCAATAGTTTTTGATCTTTGGCTAGGTTCTAGGATAAAAAGTCCTCCGGATAAAAAGTCCTCGGATAAAAAGTCCTCCGGATAAAAAGTCCTCCGGATAAAAAGTCCTCCGGATAAAAAGTCCTCCGGATAAAAAGTCCTCCGGATAAAAAGTCCTCCAGATAAAAAGTCCTCCGGATAAAAAGTCCTCCGGATTAAAAGTCTTCCGGATAAAAAGTCTTCAGGATAAAAATGTTCAAAAAATTACTTTTCAAGGAAAATACGTGATCAATACGTGATCCTTGAAACTTTAAGAAGAAATTTAATACTTTTATTTAATGTTTGCTATGTTTTTTTCGTTCAATCTCGAAATAGCATTTGAATAAATTTGACTTGGCTGTTGTTGTTTCGTCACTTTACTATAAAATTGTTTGCTGGTTCTTGATCGTGATTATAAAAAGTCTTCAATGAAATAATCTTTAAAAAAGAATACGTGATCCTTAAAACTAAAAGATTGAAATTTAAAATTTTAATCTAATGTTTGCTCTATTTTTTTCTTTCAATCTGGAAATAGGATTTGAATAAATTTGACTTGGTTGTTGTTGATTCCTCACTTTAATCATTAAGTTTTCTGCTGGTTCTTGATGAGTATTGAATAATAAATAAAATAAAACACATGGTTATTATTTTATTTAGAAAATATTTAAAAAACAACCAACTTTTAAAAATAATTTAATCACCCTTCACCTCACCCACATCACCATGATAATCATTGCCACAGAATCATTGTCTTTACCAATACAGCATCTTCATCATCACAACATTATATATGATGGTGTTGTCATTATCTTCAAGGCACTGACCAGGGAGGAAAAAAAGAAGCAGACAAAGGAAAGATAGTAGAACAATATAGTGGAGTGGATAAGGTTTGAGCTCAAGGACTGTTTGAGACTATCAGAAAATCAAAAGGAATGGAGGAAACTGGTTAGAGGTCTTACTGTGGTGCCCCAATAGTGTTTAAGAACATAGCCTATAGTCTGACTGACTGATTTATTCAAAATTTTATAAATATAAATATTATTTTTATAAATTAATAAAATAAATACTACATATTATTAAACTGAAAATATTATTTTTATAGTTTTATAAATTAATAATATAAATACTAAAGGCTTCAAAGTATTATTAACCATAATAAAATGAGTTAAAATAGTCTATTCTAGATGTAGTAAGTGCAGAAACTGAAGCACCCAATGGTGTTCAAGACTCCAGCTAATAGTCCTATAGACTGACTGACTGACTGAATGACTGATTTAACCAAAATAATAATAATAAATTACTATTTTAATAAATTAATTAAATAACTATTTCAATTAATTTGATGTTTAGAAGAGTCGTTCAGAAGACAGTATGTCCTTCCACTGCAGAGCTCATCTGCCTGGTGAATTAGGTAGCCAGTGGGTGCTTGCAAGATTTGCACTAGTGCTCAATCTGAGGTCCTAGCACTTCTTCCTCTAGATTATTCATGTCTTCTATTTGATATTTCCTAAGTTGGCTACAAAATATTTAAAATAATTAATTAGTCTTTTCTTAGTATTTGATAATTATAATTTTTTATAAAAATTATTTTACATTCATTAAAAATAATAAAATGACATAAAAGTTAATAAAATTATATAAAAAGTAAATTAAGTTATATAAAAAGTTAATAAAATAATGTAAAAAAATAATAAAATAATATAAAAAGTTAATAAAATAATATAAAAAGTTAATAAAATTATGTAAAATGCTCTTCTTCCTCCAGTGGGTGCTTGCAAGCTTTGCACTGGAGCTCAATCTAACACCCTAGCACTTCTTCCTCCAGATTATTTATGTTTTCTATGTGATATTTCCTACACTTGCTACAAAATATTTAAAATAATTAATTAGTCTTATATAAAATACACTTCTTCCTCCAGTGGGAGCTTGCAAGCTTTGCACTAGTGCTCAATCTGAAGCCCTAGCACTTTTTCCTCCAGATTATTCATGTCTTCTATTTGATATTTCTTAATTAATTAGTCTCTTCTTTGTATATGTTAATTAAAATTGTTTCTAAAAAAATTTTTACATTCATTAAAATTAATAAAATTATATAAAAGCACTTCTTCTTTCCGATTATTCTTTTCTTCCTTGGAGCTCTAACCACATTTCACATACAACTCCGAAATTTTCATGTCTTCTCTTTGATATTTATTAATTAATTAGTCTCTCCTTAGTATTTGTTAATTTAAAATATTTCTAACAATTATTTACATTCATTGAAATTAATAAAATTATATAAAAAGCACTTCTTATTCCCGATTATTCTTTCCCTCCTGAGAGCTCTAACCACATTTCTCATAAAACTCTGAAAGTTTCATGTCTTCTATTTGATATTTCTAACATAAGCTAAAAATAAGAAACAAACACAACCAAGTCAAATTTATTCAAATGCTATTTCGAGATTGAACGAAAAAAATATAGCAAACATTAGATAAAAGTATTAAATTTTATTCTTAAAGTTTCAAGGATCACGTATTAATCACGTATTTTCCTTGAAAAGTAATTTTTTGAAGATTTTTATCATGAAGACTTTTATCCGGAACACTTTTAATCTGGAAGACTTTTTATCCGGAGGACTTTTAATCCGGAGGACTTTTTATCCGGAGGACTTTTAATCCGGAGGACTTTTTATCCGGAGGACTTTTTATCCGGAGGACTTTTTATCCGGAGGACTTTTTATCCGGAGGACTTTTTATCCGAGGACTTTTTATCCGAGGACTTTTTATCCGGAGGACCTTTTATCCGTTTACCCTTTGGCTAGCAGCTGCCATTTTGTAAGACGCTTAAACCATCCGAGAAAGTTGTAAAATAAACGGTATTGTGTATACTATTTAAAAATGTTAACATTAAATAATTATTAAATAGTATTAATTAGAATGTTTTTGTGTGATTGTTGGTCGTTTTCAGTTTGTCGAGGGATGGCCACAGTGAACCAGGTAAGCTGCAACAGAAAAGAGGGAACCAGCTACAACAGTTTCAGTCTTAGCAAGGACTTTTTCTACACCTTCGCTTGCATCCTCAACATAAGTGGCTAGAAGAAACAGAAAAGTGATGATGATGATGTGATGATGCTGTGGTAGGAATGTTGGTACTGTGGTGATGATGAAGATGCTGAATCGCTAATGATAATGTTTCTGTGTCAATGAAGATCATTGTGAGGGTGGTGAGGATTAATAAAAACAAAATTTTCGGACAACCTTAATGTTAAGACACCATTGCTTTGAAAACCTATTTTTTAGCCCTTTGTTCGGACATAAATAAAAAAAAAACAAAGTGTTTATGAATGACAGTGTTATTTTTATTAACTTTAACTTAAATGAGTCAAATAACTCGAAAAACGATTTCATTTAACTGTAATACAATAAAAGAAATTAACTGTAACAGTAAATGAATAAAAAGATTTTTGGACAGCTTCCGGTATGGAAGTTAAATATGCTATCTTAACTGAACTGGCAGAGGATGGCATATCTGCATCTGCATCACAGACATTGACGTTGAAAGATTATTTTCGGTCCGCGGAGACTTAACCCTTAAACACCAATCCAAAAAAATAACGGCGTGCACATGGGTCGAATCGACCTATCGCATATTTCAACGATGTTTTCACTAAAAAAGTTTTTTTTGAGTTATAATGATTTTTTATAACATTTTTTATATATTTGTGTAAATAATTATCAGAATTTACTTTTTTTTAAAAAGATGTCACTATCCCAATAGGGGTTTATAATGGTAGAGGTGAACCATTGCAGGCATTGTGGTCAAAGACTGTTGTCTGTGTATTAACCAATTTATATCACGAAATATATGTGAATTAATATCTAAATGTTTAAGATTTGATTTAATTAATATCAGAAGTTTTTGAAGCCAAAAAACAAAGTTTGCTCCAATGGGCGCTGATCATGACATGTGGCAATAAAAACTCCACATGAGTATGTAAAGGTGGATGAAAAATGCGTACCATTTTGAAGTCGTTTTTAGTTTAGAACCGTACATGCTATCTAAATCTGAAAAATATTACTTGAAATTTGTTGCCTTTAGAATGCTGTAAAACGGGGTATTGTTTGAAAATGAAGTCATTTTTTGGTAATGATCAGTGAGCCAATTCGAAAATTTTTGAGTGGCTGCTGTTATCAACCTAATAGAACATCTGGACGCTTGACTAACAGTTGTTACGAATAATTTTTTACTTTACTAGAATTGCTCCGTGAAATGCAAAATCGCTGTATTGGATTAGTGAGAACGGTATGGATTAATTTTGGAGTATTACCCAAAGAAGTTTAAGAGAAAAAAGAAAACTAGTTAGTGTTACTATCATGTGTATGGCATATATTAGTAGAAAACAAACAATTCGTTGGCCAAAATGTTCTTTTCAACATATGATAGACGTTTGAACAATCAATATTTACATCTTCTGGCGTGAATTGTAGGGTTAACAAATCTAAGAAAAAGCGGCTTTTCAAAATTTTAAGAACAGAGCTATATGGAAAAAATATGATGATAAAAGCAATATAAAAATTATTCCTAATCACCCAGTACTTTCTAACTCATCAGCCAAGACACGTAGTCGTTTGTGCTGCAGAAAATGCATTCAAAACAAAACTGTCTAATGTGGTCGAAAATGTCCATTATGTATTAACTGTGCTAACTATAAATGTATAAACTGCTAATTTTGTGATTGTGGAACAATTTACCCAAAATATTTAACTTAAGCTATTCAACTCGTGTTATTCATTTCATGGGTCGTTTCAACCCATACGGTCGCGAACGTTACTAAAAATTTTAGACTGCTGTAAAACCGAAACTATAAATGATTTTTCACATCTGAAAAATGTGTTTGATTGTCGATAAATAATTAAACAAAGTCATTAAATTACTAAGAAACTTCACAATTAAAAACACAGTGAGCGATTGAATAATGGAATGGGTCGAATCGACCCGTGTTGGTGTTTAAGGGTTAACTTACGGAAATTAAAACAGATTGAAAAAAGGTAGAAATGAAAACATTTTTTCTTAAATTAATTAAACATGTTTTTTCATTTGAATTGAAATTTAATTCTTTTTAAACAAATTATTGTTTAGGGTTTGCTCACCAATAACTCAATCAATCAATCAAAATAGATTTCTATAGCGCTCTTTCTTCAAATTCAAGAGCGCTAATATACAAACTGTAATAGTAACTGGAAAAATATTAACTTTTATATTAACTTTAAAAAAACAAAAACGATAGCTGTAATAGTAACTGAAAAGATCAAATTAGTGAACTGTAATGTCCGAACTGAAACAAGAGAGGTCTATGTTGGTAATTATGGTGAGCAATTATAATATTCGTAACTGATTTTGGAAGATATTATAAATAATTGAGTTTGACTAAGAATAGAAAAATAACGAGCAAAGAACTTCAATATGTATCAATTTAGAATGATTTCTATTTAGTTGAAAAATACAATATTTTTGGTCTTTTGAAAAAAATCGAAGATATTGTATTTTATGGTATACAAAAAATATTTTATTGTTTTTTTTTCGTTTTTAATATTTATTCATCAAATATTAATGAACTTTGATAATACAATTAAAAGGTATTAAAGGTGAAAATTCATTTTATTCGTTAAATTTTGAAAGATAAATTGAATTGAATATTTAATACGTTAATCATATAAATATTATATTACCGAAAAAAATATCATCCTATAACATTGCACGTTGCGCCGGTAAGGAAATAACTACACCTCAATCGAGATCTTCAATGGAAAGTATAAAAACATTAAAGGTCCTATTAGATCTGTCATGCAATTATGTCATCAAAATTGAATAAAAATATTAATAAAAATCTTTAAATCTTGATAACTACCCTACAAATAATTACAGAAACTGTAATCAGGTCATCCATGACATGTTTATAACGAGGTCATTCATGAAATTTTAATAATGAGGTCATTCATGACATTTTAATAATGAGGTCATTCATGACATTTTAATAATGAGGTCATTCATGACATTTTAATAATGAGGTCATTCATGACATTTTAATAATGAGGTCATTCATGACATTTTAATAATGAGGTCATTCATGACATTTTAATAATGAGGTCATTCATGGCGCGTCGGTAATGAGGTCAAGGTTGACACTTCGAGTACCTCGTCGTACTCTTCTTCCTCTTCGTCATTCTGACTCAAAGGACTCCAGTGGACGACACGTTCGTTCGCTTTTCGTTTTCTGACGTCACACACCAAGTAGACCATCACGATCAAGAGCACCAGGGTGACTGCGATTAGACGATGGGGAGTTGAGGGTGGTTTGCAGAGTGGAAAACACTTTTATGTTAATTGATTGAAATAATATTAAATATGTCTGATTAGGTGATATTAAGTTCTACACATGTTTTAGAAACGATAATAAAAGAATAAAATGTTTAAAAAAATGTCTACCTAAAGCGGCCCAAAAGTAATACGAAGAAAACACCCTGAGCGGGAGACTATAATCATAACCACCCGCAGTAACACCTTTCCCCAGATCAGTTGAACTACTTGTATCATTACTATCACCAATGGTGAAATCATTACTAGGATGAATGGTGGGGGTAATGATGATGATGTTTTCGCTTTTTAAATCTTTGGTGAAGTCAATACTTTCGTTTGAGTGCTGTTTGGTGGGATGATGGTGCCTGTATTCGTATCGAGAATCTATGAAACCCCCTACACCTCTCTCCCCACCTCCCCCTCCCTCACGCCACCTCCCCCTCCCCACGCCACCCACCAAAAACACCACACCACATGACCAACCACCCACCCAAAAACACCACACCACATGACCAACCACCACGCACCTTTAAACCAGCAGAAGCGACGTAGCGCAGAAGGCCCAGCAGGGCGGGTTGGTTGTGAGCCCATGAGCGAAGCAAGCCCATTCCTTCGCGCGGGTGGTTGCAGCACGAAATGCCGTAGGTGAGCTAGGGGGAGAGAGGGGAGAAGGGAGGGGGGGGGGGTGCATGGAAAGTTTTGAAAAGGGGTTGGTGTTGTTTTGAAAGAAAATTGCGAACATTTTGAAAGGGAAAAGCGAAAATGGTTGAAAAGAAAAAATGGCTTAGTTGGAAATGTATAAGTTTTGAGAGCAACAGAAAAAATTAAATTATAAGAAAAATTCCGAATAGGAGACAAATGAGAAGCATTCAATAAGAAGTAATGAATATTCAATAAGAAGTAATGAATATTCAATAAGAAGTAATGAATATTCAATAAGAAGTAATGAATATTCAATAAGAAGTAATGAATATTCAATAAGAAGTAATGAATATTCAATAAGAAGTAATGAATATTCAATAAGAAGTAATGAATATTCAATAAGAAGTAATGAATATTCAATGAAGTGACATAACCATGGAAACGTTTGGATGCATTGAGTCGATCAACTTGACAAAGTTGTGTTCAGAGGCTGGTCGAGAATGGCAACTTTTAAGGAGGTCGGAACCACTAATTGGGTCAGACTGATGAAAAACTGGGTCAGCTTGATGATTATGATCTTTTAGATTATGTAATTCAGATCTTTTAACGAGGTTGCGTTGGTTATCTATGTCAATTCGTTTCGGATCTAGGTCAAAGTTGAACATCTTAGATCCGAATGATTTGATTGAATCTTTCTCGATGTGTGAGTAAAGGCTGTTGTTGTTGGTAACATCAAACTTGTTATTATTATACTTTATTTACTTTGAATATTTATTAATAATTGCCTAACCACCCCCTTACCCAAGCCCTTGGTGGTGGCTCTCTAGCGAGATGATGATGTCATAGTTGCCTAAGTGGGAAGCCAGTGTTGAAGCTGCAGTGTTGCCTGTCTGATGGTGGTGCTACTACTACTACTACTACTACTACTACTACTACTACTACTACTACTGCTACTACTACTACTACTACTACTGCTACTACTACTACTACTACTACTGCCCCCACAACTACTACTACTACTACTACTACTACTACTCCTTCTACCACTACTACTACTACTACTACTACTACTACTAATACTACAACTACTACTACTACTACCACCACTACAACTACTACTACTACTACTACTACTACTACTACCACTACTACTACTACTACTACTACTACTACTACTACTACTACTACTACTACTACTACTACTACTGCTACTAATACTACCACTACTACTACTACTACTACTACTACTACTACCACTACTACTACTACTACTACTACTACTACTACTACTACTACTACTACTACTACTAATACTACTACTACTACTACTACTAACACTACTACTACTAATACTACTAATAATAATAATAAAGAAACAAATCACCAAGACGTACTAAAGGAGGCTGGAAAGCATCGCTGCCTAGGTCGTCATGGCAACCAGTCTGGTTATGATGACAGTCATGAAAATAATTCAAACTGAAATTAAACTTTCAACTAAATAATAATAGTAATAGTGGTAGTCATAATACTATTAATAATAACAATAATAATAATAAATCAATGAGAATAACAATAAAAATATAAAAATACAAATGATGATGAAGAAGAAGATGATGATGACGATGATGATGAAGAAGAAGATGATGATGATGAAGAAGAAGAAGATGATGATGATGATGATGATGATGATGACTCACTCCAGCGGGGCGTGTGAAGGTGGCGGGGATGAGGACGGGGATGACGCTGAGTTCGATGAGTGACAGCACCGGTGTTGTCTTCTTCGCTGACGTATCTTTAAGCTCTTAATTAGATATAATTGATATAATTAAATTATATACACTTAAACTATTAGTCATCCGTTAATTAATTATAATGGATTCAGAAAATAATTGCAATAGAATACAATAATTTATAGAACTAAATTATATGCACTTGAATCAATAGTCTTAGATTAATTAACTAATTATAATTAATTCGCTAATTAATTAGCAGCTAATCGAGGAGCACTCACCCGCCACCAAGGTCCTTATCAGCTTCACCAACAAGTTACTCGGCAGCACGTCCATGCTCCACGCAGACGAGACCAGCAACACCCTCAAACCACCGTCCCCATCACTCATCTTCCTCCTCTTTGACTCTCTCTTTGTATGCCTACGTGTGCGTCTGTTTGTGTGTGTGTGTTTGTTTTTACGTGTATCTGTGTTCTTGTTTGTATGTGTGTCTGTGCTTGTGTTTTTATCGTTCTCTTCGCCTGCGTATGTCTGGATGTTTCGCTTGTTGAATGTGTGGGTATTGTTGAAGGAAGGAAACTTCAGCATCATGATTTTTCTGCCACCCTCACCAAGGCTGTGGTGGTGGTGATTAATAGCAGTAGTAGTTAAGGTAGTGATGATAAAAGGATGTGACGGTGATGAAAATGGTTTTAAAGATGGTTGTAGGAACGGACACAAGCAGCCATTACAACATTACACATTCATAATCATCAACAACATACTCATCTCAACCACGCCTAACAACAACCACAACAACAAAAACCAACATCGTACAACAACAAGTACCCCACAACCACCAACAACACCAACAACTCCCCCCAACGCAACCAACCTCACTAACTCAACAAGACCACCACTCTCCTCCACCAATCTCTCCACCTCCTTCACCACCTCCTCCATCCCTAAATAACCATCCGCCAAGTTGGCGACGATGTTGTAGTCGTTTTCACGTGACCACTGCTGTTGCCATGATGATGGTGATGATGATGATGGTGATGATGATGGTGATGATGATGATGATGGTGATGATGATGATGATGGTGATGATGGTGATGATGATGCTGTTGATGCTGTTGTGTCAAAGGCGTCCAGTTCTACAAGCATGGTGGCGGCAGTGGCATTTCCTACTGTGACTTCGCTGCTGATGCTGCTGTAACTGTTGTGTGGACGATGAGAACTATTATTATCATAAAAATATAAATTAATATATATATAGATATATATATACATTATTAAACATATATAAATTATTATATATATATAAATTATTATATATATATAAATTATTATATATATATAAATTATTATATATATATAAATTATTATATATATATAAATTATTATATATATATAAATTATTATATATATATAAATTATTATATATATATATATAAATTATTATTATTAACTTAATAATTCTTTGTACTATTGAGCATCTAAACTTATTATTATTACTATTAGCCTTTTGAAACTACAACAAGAATGAATCAACCTGACTTTTGAAAACCTTTAATTAATGCTGCAAAGTATTGATCATGCAAATGCAGTCTCAACGTAGCAGTGTTCTTTAAAACATAACGAGGATTTTTTTCTATTCCCCCTTCTTTGCCTCCCCCTCTCTCTTCCCCTTCCTTACCTCCCATCCCCTCACCCTCTAACCCTCTCTCACCCCACCCTACAGCCACCTACCCTTCCTTAGCAACGGTGACAGAGTATCTCCCAGGTGTTAAAAGGCGCCAAAACTCACCATCCCTGGTGCTTGTGATGGCGTGGTTAATCCCCTGTACGAAAATACTGGCGTCTGCAATGGCTTTCCCAGTGTATGCGTCCCTAACATATCCCTTTATGCCTCTGTGTGCCTGTTGGAGGGGGGTTGGAGGGGGTTGGAGGGGTTCCATCCAGCTATCCATTAATTTTTTCATCCATAGCTGTATATATCCCTTTATGCACGCATGTATCTGTCTATACATTCATACATCTATCCGTCCGTGCCACCATCTGTCCATCCATCCATCTATGCAACTATCGATCCACAAATCCATGCATAAACCCGTCAATAGATGCATCTATTCATCTATTCATCCATCCATCCATCCATCCATCCATCCATCTATCCATCCATCCATCCATCCATCCATCCATCCATCCATCCATCCATCCATCCATCCATCCATCCATCCATCCATCCATCCATCTATTTATCCATCCATCCATCCATCTATTAATCCATTTAGTTATCTTCACCCACCATCCCTATAAACCTACCTCGACTCATCCACCCCCATCAACCCACTCACTCACCACCCCCCATCAACACGTCACCCACTCACCCATCAACCCACCACCCACCCCCCCTCAACCCACTCACCCACCCCCCATCAACCCACCTACCCACCCACCCCCCATCAACCCACTCACCCACCCACTCACCCATCCCCCATCAACCCACCCACCTGCGCTATAAAGTTCACTAACGAAACCTTGTTATCGTTCCAATAGGCTGCCAAATCAGCTTCCTTTGGGTACTTGATGCAACTTAACTGGTGATGATGATGATGATGGTAATGATGATGGTGGTGATGGTGGTGATGATGATGGTGGTGATGATGATGATGGTGATGATGGTGGTGATGGTGATGATTACGATGATGATGGTGGTGATGGTTATGATGGTGATGATGGTTATGATGATGGTGGTGATTACGATGATGATGATGGTTATGGTGATGATGGCGGTGATGATGAAGATGGTGATGAGGATGGTAGTGTTGATGATGATGATGATGTTAGTGATAGCTATCATAGCCGAGCACAATGATCGTCCTTATTCTTATTATTATTATTATTATTTTAATGATGATGATGATGATGATGTTGGCTTACTTCAAGGGTGAGTTCGAAGCAGTTGGTGTGTACGTAATTCCAATCCTGCATACCCCCTGCTACCCCATACCTTTGTGTGTGTGTGTGTGTTGTGCATGTGTGTTTGTGTGTGTGATTGTGTGTTGATGTGTGTGTGTGTGTGATTGTGTATGTTTTGATGTGTGTGTGTGTGTTTGTGTGATTGTGTTGATGTGTGTGTGTGTGTGATTGTGTATGTGTTGATGTGTGTGTGTGTGTGTGATTGTGTATGTGTTGATGTGTGTGTGTGGTGCTGTGTGTGTGTGTGATTGTGTTGCTCTGTCATTGGTGGAGATCTCATGGAGATATATCGTAAAAGTCTATTCACAAGACGCACAGAAATTTAACATTGAATTTATAAAAAATGCGCTTTATACATGGTGTTTTAGGGTAAGTAGCTAAACGGGGTTTGGAATAATTATTTATAGATTTTTCTACTAAGTATTGCTACCTTTTTGTTTAAGCAAACAAGCCAAAACTCAATATGCACACTTAACTGCGATATTCGCCGTAGAATACCAATACATTTGGACACTTTTAAATCATTGTTTCTCAAATGTACGAGAATAAAATTATTTTTTCAACTGATTCCACAAAGTTGTAAATTGGAAAATATTGAAATTCTTTGCTCACTAGTCTTTCTATTCTGAGTCAAAGTAAATTAGTCATAATATTATATACGTTCAGTATTACTCGATGACGATGATGATGATGATGATGATGTCGATGATGTTAAAAACATCAGAAAAACACACCATTCGGCTCCATTAGTGATGCCGTCTTTGAAATCATCTCCCTTGCACTGATTGCCCAAAGGCATTTTCAAGTGAGGTTTGGAGTAGGATAGAGCCAGCATTTTAAAAACTGTTTTTTTGGTGGTGGTGGTGGTGGTAGTGATGGTGGCTGTGGTGATGTGATGGTGGTTATATTGGTTGTGTTAGTGGTGGTTGTGATGTGGCAGTGGTTGTTGGAATGCCAAAAATGGCTCAAAAAGAATCCAACAATTGAATCTAGTCTGGAATCTAGCTCAGCTTCACCACTTTCTACTCTCTAAAAATCTAATCATGAAAAATGTGAAGCCATACAAAAACCCGGACCTTCATCGTCAGGGCTTTTACTGTAGAAACTCTGACCATTTGGGTTGTCATCGAATGGATAGTTGGCGACCAGACTGCCGCCATGCAGGTTTGCCGACAAGACAAACGGCAATGACCTGACCCAGTCCATCACAGCTGTGGTTTCAACTTGTTGCTTTTCTAAGGTTTGTTCAAACTGGTCTGGAAAGTTTCTGTTGAGATCTTTTTGGTGGTGGTTGAATCTTCCCCTCAACCCTTGAGCATCCCCCTCTTCCGCAACGGAGTACCCATCAGGATTCATCGTGGGCAGGATGTGCAGACGAATGGTGGAGATGAGGATGCTAACCAGAGGAAGTTGTTTGTTGGCACAGAACCAGTCTACCAGCGCAATCAACAGCACTCTGCCCACCACTTCGTTTCCATGCATGTTTCCTATGTACTTCACTTCAGGAATGCCTGGTATTATTTGTGTTTGGAAATAAAATATTGTTTTTAATATATATCTTTTTCTTTTTATTATCTCTAAAATTATAAAATTTTTATAGAACCAGGGCAAACTGACCTGGTCGATGAACGCCAGGCTTGCTCGAAACTTCAAGTACCCACAACTTTGTGCCTTGCACAGACTCCCCAATGTCTGAGAGCACCATGATGTCTTTGCATCTTTCAGCCGTAATTCTCAGTGTCTTGTGCATTTCATCTTGATCCATATGCCTCAATGTTGAGGGCTCTTTGTAGTCTTTGCCTCTGTTCAACACAAACTCATCAAGTTTTTTGAACAAGACATCAATAGCATGATCTCGTTCGTTTTTTGAAGGAACTAATTGGAACACAAATTCATTTGGTTTTTTACCATTTAGGTATACATTTATTTTCCTAAAAGTATTGTATTGATCTTTTAATATAATATCAACATCAACAAATATTGAGTTGATTTTGGAAAATGCAAATTCTCCTTGTTCATTTGTGAAAGTTTGCATCCGATTGACGCTAACAGAAGCATTTTGAATCGGTTTTTGAGAAATGGCGTCTAATACTGTTCCGGACATGAAACGGGATATGTTGGCTGAGTGTTCAACATAAGACACTTCTGATACGTCGTCATATTTTAAGATTGTAAAATTTTGAAATGAATGTATTTCAAATAATTGAAATGGAATAAAAAAAACTATAATAGCAATTGCGTTTTTATACGTGTAGTTATTAAACATTTTAAGAGTGCAAATATATTTAAACGCAGTGCACTTTTAGTTGCAGCAAAAGTCTAAAAGCGAAAAAAAGTTATTATTTAAATAAAATAATTATAAAATTAATCTAAAAAAATTTAAATTTCGGAAAACTATTTAAACACACAGTTTTTAAAAGTTAAAAACACCATTTACTATTTTAATAATTTCTCTAATCACTTTAAATTAACTTTTAAATCTCAAGATGTGAGGAAAAATAATCTCAAATGCTGTAATAATCACCACAAGATGCTCGAAATGGACTGCAAAAAAAGACTTTTATACGGAATAATTTTTTTCACTTTAGTTAGCATCGCCATTTTAGTTACCATTTTGCCAGGGCCTGTCATTAACGACCTAGTAACAGAGACCCATAGAACCCTAGAAAGTCGTCTGAACTCCTACAGCAACAAAAAAAACCTCAAGAAGTCACGGCCAGAGCTGGATGAAGATGAACTAGACAAGACGTACCTAGAACTTCTCGGCTTCAACAGCAAACCACTTCTCTATGGCAATCACACTTACAAGAAATTCAAGGAACCAGTCTTGGTCACAGGCACCAACTACTACAACTTCCAGTCCTGCCTCAACCTCCTCTCCAACGTCCACAAGTACCTGCCCAACCACACCCTCGTCATTTACGACCTGGGTCTCGAGTCTTATGAGACCCTCAAGGTTGTCTTTCAAAAAACTTTACAATAATATTAAAATAAAATAAAATAATTCGGATTTATAAAAATTAAAGTAGTTTTAAATACATCTACATCACCTGATATATCACAGCTTAACTTTTCATCAAATAATTCCAATTCAAATTTTCTAAGGTGAAGGAGAGTTGTAACGAGGAAGCGAATTGCCAACTGAAGCACTTTGACTTGAGCAAGTTTCCGAGCCACATCACCGACTACATGTACACGCAAGCCTACCTGCCCATTCTTCTCCAGGCACGTGCAGAATAATTATGGTGGATGAGGGCTTGGGAAGTGGTTGTTTCTGAAAGAAGACTTTACAAACAATTGTTCTTTATTTTTTTCATTCACATGATTTTGAAATAACTTTTTTTTCTCGTTATTTTTCACTCAGCACGATTCAAATGATATTTAATGAAATATTCGTCTGCATGTTTTTTCACTCAGCCCAATTCACAAGATTCAAAAAAATCTGTATTTTACACCCAGCCCAATTAACTTCACTTTTTGAAATGCCCACTTTCTTTCACCATCTTTTCTTTCCATCTTCCAGCAAGCACTGACAGATTTCGGCGCCATTTTGTGGGTCGGCATGGAGACAGATGAGTACTTAGCAGACTCCAACCTCACCTTATATATACAACAGGCCAACCAATCAGGTGGCTGCTCGATTGTGGTTGAATGGTTTGATTGAAAGAGTTTTTAATGGGTATTGATGATGACATGATGATGATATTGAATGGATGAATGAATTAAGAATTGGATGATTAAAAAATTAGTTACAAATTTTAAAATATAGATGATTAACTAAGAATTGAATAATAATTAGTTTTAAATAATAAAATTACAATTAAATAAACTAATTGATAAAGGTTAATTAATTGGATAATGGCACACAGGAGGGGTTCTGGGCTGGTCGATGGAGACGCAGGACACCACGTCTGCCTTCACACATCCCTACATGTTCAAGCAGTTTCTCACCACGCCCACCAAGTCATTTGAATATTCATTTTTAAACATCAATGTTTTACTTCTTCAACGTTTTTTTGCATTCCATTGATTTTTATTATTTTTTTAAGTTGGTATTTTATTTACTCAAAAAAGATTAATTCAAAAAAATTTGCCTTCATCTTTCTTTAACAACCTATCCAACTCACTTAGCAAATAACATTTTTTCATCCATTCCTATCCCCCTATAACACTAAATCTCCAAACATTATCCTTTTCAGCCCCTCTTCCTCAAACCCTCAATCACCAACCATACATCTCATCCAACCCCCTCCCCCCCACAACTCCTTTTAATCCAACCCCCTCCCCCCCCCCCACAACTCCTTTCAATCCAACCCCCTCCCCCCCACAACTCCTTTTAATCCAACCCCCTCCCCCCCCCCACAACTCCTTTCAATCCAACCCCCTCCTCACCCCCCCACAACTCCTTTCAATCCAACCCCCTCCCCCCCCACAACTACTTTCAATCCAACCCCCACCCTCCCCCCCACAACTCCTTTCAATCCAACCCCCTCCCCACCCCCCCACAACTCCTTTCAATCCAACCCCCTCCCCCCCCCACAACTACTTTCAATCCAACCCCCACCCTCCCCCCCACAACTCCTTCCAACCCCCCCCTCCCCCCCAACCACCAACCACCCCACAGATACCACTTCCACCGCATGCTTGACCCGTCGCACCTCTTCCTCATCAACCACCCATTCCTGCACCACCACATCATGCTGCCGTGGATTAAGTGCTCACTAACCTGGAAATGTATAAGTCCCGTTGGGGCAGATGTGGGTTAGTCGGGTCGCTTGGAGGGTGGGTGGGTAAAGTGGGAATGGGTAGGCTGAAAGGGTGGGTAGGTGGAAGTGAGTGGATGTAGGTCAGGGTGGGTAAGGCTGGAGTGAGGGGGTAGAGAGTTGAAGGAAAAGTGAATGGTGGGGGAGTGAGTGAGTGCATGGTATGAGGTTGTTCACGGGGAGGAGTTGATTGAGTGCATGGAGGTTCGGGGTTGTTCGAGTCGGAAATTGAGTGTGGAGACGCTTGATGCTTTTATTGGCTGGATGATTCTTCCAGAGGTGGTGTTGGACTCAGACTGTTTCTGTTTCTCTCTGTCTTAACGCTATACACACGCCACCACAAACACAAAAGAACATCCATTTAACTCCGTACTGCCGTGCTTCCCAGCAACTCTTACTACCACCACTACCACTATACCCATCTCCACCACCACTACCCCAACCATAACCATTTTCATTACAACTACCACCATCCCACCACAAACCCTCCCACCACCACAGGCAGATCTTGCATTCAGCACAGACCACGTTACCTGTACACTGGATGCCACCGCTACTCAACCTCGGCGCTCAACATCATACTTGGCTCGTTGGAAAGCAGCAGCAGCAGCAGCAGCAGTAACTTTCGAAACTACCTGCGGCTAAATAGCAGCGAGTTGTTCCAGAAGTATGAACCCGATGTTACCACCGTCTCGACCCCGTTTAAGGATGTTACCGTTGGTGATTGAGTGTGTTTGGGTTGTTTTTGTGTTTGTGTGGTTGTTTTTGTTTGTGTGTATGTCTGGGTGTTTAGGATTTTTGTGTGTGTTTGTATTTGTGTGTGTTTGTATGTGTTAAGGGGAGGGGTTTATGTATGTGTTTTTCTGCTTGTATATTTATTCTAGTTTTCTTACAATTAGTTTGTCACTTTTGCTACAGTTCGAGTATTATTTCAAGCTAACTCATTCTAAAGCTTGTATGCATGTGCTCACCACTCATAATCCATCAGTAAGTATTTGAATACTCTTACTACTACTACTTCTACTACTACTACTACTACTACTACTACTACTACTACTACTACTACTACTACTACTACTACTACTACTACTACTTTTACTACTACTACTACTTCTACTACTTCTACTACTACCACTACTACTACTACTACTACTACTACTACTACTACTACTACTACTACTACTACTTCTACTACTACTACTACTACTGCTACTACTAATACTATTACTTCTTTTATTACCAGTACAACCACTAGATATACAACATTTGTTGCAAAATCTTTAATCTCTTTAGACATTTCAAGAAGACTTCAAGCATGAAACCGCATTGGCACCACCCTCACTTTCTGTACTAATAATAGTACTACAATTAAATTACTATAAACTCAACTTTGTAGCAATAGTAATACTATTAATTAGTAATACTGGTAATACTATTAATTAGTAATACTAGTAATACTATTAATTAGTAATACTATTAATACTATTAATTAGTAATACTAGTAATACTATTAATTAGTAATACTAGTAATACTATTAATTAGTAATACTAGTAATACTATTAATTAGTAATACTAGTAATACTATTAATTAGTAATACTAGTAATACTCTTAATTGAGCTGATGGTGTTTTGCCTAGACTGTCTTTCTTCGAGGGGATGCCTCAGTCATGGAGGCAATTTAACATTTCAAAGCTCCTTAAGCGCTGTCTTCGTTTGTTGATGGCAGATTTTATTTTGCCTTTTGAAGATATGCTTTTTTTCTATTTGATTCGATTCAAGCCAGTTCCTGTGCTAGCAAACTATATTCCATAATTTATTGTATTTTTAATTTATTGCCTGTATAATTGGCACTTTTTTGTGTTGAAAAAGACCTTAGTGAAATTATTCTTCTGTATTCATAGAGGCTCACATGGTAGGTAATCCATTTCATTAAATAATTTATTCTGACTGACTGAATGCTACCTTATTGGAGTATTACCTATGGACATCAGGATCGACTTTTGTAAGAGCTACATTTCTCGTCACAACACCCTGTCAGGAAATTAGTAGCCTAGTCAGCTACCCCTTAGGTGTTTGCGACTTGTTACAAAGGGTCATTAAGACATCTAGAAAGGCCAAGTATATAATATTTGACAAATTTAAATTTTTGTATAATTTATAATTTATATTTAATTATTTATAAAATATATTAACTTATCTATTGTTCATTGTACTCGATCTGCGTTTTACTTGTATAGATGGATAAAAGGATAAAACCTACTCATGTTTTGATGTGAATTTTCAATAAAATTTGACCAGCGGAAAGCTTAGCAAAATGAATATAAATGATTGTATTGGTTAAATTAATGAACATTAATGACTCACTTAATTATAAATGAATAATTTAATATAATAAATATCATTAAAATATACAGAAGCATGAATACGTTGATGAAGAGGAGAGATGAGTGCTTAGATCTTGTATAATTGAGGCGGGTAACAGTCGACTAAGCCTCAAATGTTAATTAGATTAATTACTCAATTTAATAAAAAAGTTAATTAAATTATTAATTACCAAATAATAAACAATTATTCAATATTTTAATTGCATGGCTTCTTAATTATCGCACCCTCTTTCCACACACACACACACAAACCCTCCCAAATATGAATATATCAAATTGTGACGAGAGTTTAACAGAAATTCCTAGATGGTGGTGTTTTAATGGGTCTTTAATGTGCTGATAATCACAAAAAGATTCAAATTCATACTTGAAATGGCGTGTCATTTAAATTCTTTTTTATAAACAAAGATTAAATATAAAAAGAAAAAACTCAAAATAAGCGAATCAAGTATTTAACTAATAATAATAATACTACTACTAATAATATAATAAAATAAATGAAATAATAAAAAACAACGAATTCAATTAAAGAGGCGACTGGTAAATAAATCATCGGTACAGCCGATCAACGTAGAGCATTCTATCCAATCAGCATCGAGCTTTCTATCCAATCAGCGCCGAGAACGACCGACCAATGGGAGGCGCTTAAAAGTCCTCAAGGTCGTAGTCGATGTCAGCGTCATTGTCGTACGACTCCATGCTTTGGAAGTCCACTTGGTAGCGCAAGATGCCTGTGGTGGTGTGGTAGTGGTAGTGGTGGTAGTAGTGGTGGTGGTAGTAGTGGTGGTGGTAGTAGTAGTGGTGGTGTGGTAGTGGTAGTAGTGGTAGTGTGGTGGTAGTGGTGGTGTGGTAGTAGTGGTATGGTAGTAGTGGTGTGGTGTGGTAGTAGTGGTGGTGTGGTAGTAGTAGTAGTGGTGGTGTGGTAGTAGTGGTGTGGTAGTAGTAGTAGTAGTGGTGGTGGTGTACTACTAATGCCAATAGTACTAATAATACTACTACTATTACTTTTACCACTACACTACTACTTATACTACTAGAACTATCACTTCAACTACCCACCCACTCCCCCCCTCACTAAAACCACCCCACCCCCAACTCCCCTCATCATCACAACCCCACCACCAACCTCCCTCATCGCCACAACCCCACCACAAACCCCCCTCATCATCACAACCACACCACCAACCCCCATCATCATCACAACCCCACCACTAACCTCCCCATCATCACAACCCCACCACCAACCCCCTTCATCATCACAACCACACCACCAACCTCCCTCATCTTCACAACCCCACCACCAACCTCCCTCATCTTCACAACCCCACCACCAACCCCCATCATCATCACAACCCCACCACCAACCTCCCTCATCGCCACAACTCCACCACAAACCCCCCTCATCATCACAACCACACCACCAACCCCCATCATCATCACAACCCCACCACTAACCTCCCCATCATCACAACCCCACCACCAACCTCCCATCATCATCTCAACCCCACCACCAACCTCCTTCATCATCACAACCCCACCACCAACCTCCCTCATCATCACAACCCCACCACCAACCCCCCTCATCTTCACAACCCCACCACCAACCCCCCTCATCTTCACAACCCCACCACCAACCCCCATCATCATCACAACCCCACCACCAACCCCCATCATCATCCCAACCCCACCACCAACCTCCCTCATCATCCCAACCCCACCACCAACCTCCCTCATCATCACAACCCTACCACCAACCTCCCTCATCTTCACAACTCCACCACCAACCTCCATCATCATCACTACCCCACCACCAACCCCCCTAATTTTCACAACCCCACCACGAACCCCCCTCATCATCACAACCCCACCACCAACCTCCAATCCCTCCGAATCCCTTGACGAATTGTGCACCCTCTTGCGACCGATCGGTGATTATCTCGAGGCCAGCGCCGAAGCCCTTGTAACTGTTCGCGAGCCATTCGAGCAGCGAGACAGAGTCGACCAACTCCAGCTCGACGCCGCTCTCCTGGTCCGTGAAGTGCGTCTTGTCCTTCTCTTGCTCTGGCTGTGTTTGCGTCGTTGCGTGGTTGGTTGTGTTTGCTTGATGGTTGTTGTGTGGGAATGGAGAAGAGTGGCGGTTGTGGTGTGGGAATGGAGAAGAGTGGCGGTTGTGGTGTGGGAATGGAGAAAGGAGGTTAAATGAAGTTGGGTGTGGTGGTGATGATGGTAAAAAGTTGATGGTCGCAGTGGTTGAAATGCAGAAGGGCAGGGAAGGGGGGATGAAAGTGGTGATGGAAAAGGGTGTAAAGGTCATGGTAGTGGAGGTTGAGAAGAGAGGGTGGAGAGGTGGTGGTTGGAAAGTTAGAAAGTGCGATGATGATGGTCCAGAAAGTTTTGCTGGTGACGGTGATGGTAATGAACCAATATAAAGACCATATGATGTGACATGAACATCAATTCCCCGCTGACACCACCAAAGCACCCCACAGATCCAACCACGCAGAACTCACCTTAAGGTGGAGAACTCTCTCTTCATTGGTGGTGTTGTTCTTTAGGGTGTACCTGGAATATACACCATGCCATACAATCAGTACCATCATCGGCAACATCGTCATAGTTTTCATTTGGAATATTTTGAAATTTATAAGTTTTTATCCTTAAAAAAAAGAATAAAATTATTAAAAAAATAAATATAATAAATATAATTATAAAAAAATAGCATCAAATAGCATTAAAAATGAAAAACCCAAAAAAAACACAATAGCAACGACACCCGCACCAAAAAGACCACACACAACGGCACCTGATGAGGTCAAGGTTCTCCCAGACGATGAGCGTCTCGACGGCGCCCATCTCGAGTGCCTTGAGGGTGTCAGCCACGCCGAAGCAGTACTTGCCCGTGTCCTGCGAGATCTCCTCAAAGTACTTCACTGGTGTTTGGGGAGGGGGGTGGGTTTAGGGGTGGTTTTGGAGGTGGGGTGGGGGGTGGGGAAGGGGGGAGGAAGTTTAGGTTGTGTGAGGGGATTGCGATTGGGTGGTTTGTGTTGGGAGGGTGGTGGTTGTTGAGTGAAGTGATCCTTAAGAAGTCAAATAGTTAAGTTTTGAAAAAATAATTTTAAAAAGGCCACTCATAAATATAGAAAACTACAGCTAACAAAATACTTAACTTAATAGGACACCACCTCACTGCCACCAAGCCACACTAAACAATACCCAATCCACACCAAACCCCTTCCCCGAACCCACCCAACCACCCCAACTCTCCCCCCCTTCCACCCCCACCAAACGCACGCACAGATGAGCTTCTTCTCCTGGATGAACTTGACGTTCGTGAGCGCCTCTGCTGCAAGGTCGATCGCCTGCGTGAAGCCGTTCTCGCCGCCGTACGAGACGTCGACGATCTTGATGATGCGCGTCTGCAGTCGCTGTTACCGTGGTGGTGGTGGTTTGGTTGGGTGGTAGGGTGGATAGCTAGTGAGATGATGACGATGACGACGATAATGAAAGAGGTTAGACTTTTTTCTCCCTGTAAGGCATTTTACAATAAATTCTGAAATTACCCAAGCATTCGACTTGAGACACAACACCTCCATGCTAGTCCGAGCCTCATCTTCTGGCCGGTCATTCACCCAACCCTCACCAATTCATCCCTCATCCATCCCCCCAGCCCTCTCCATCACCACCAACCATCCCCCCTCCTCACCCACCACCAACCCAAAGTCCCATCACAACCACTAATCCAACCCTCCACCCCCCAAACTACACCCTAACCCTCCTCACCCCATCACCACCCCTTCCACCCACCGACCTGGTCGAACATATCGGACTGACTCAGCTCAGTCTTGAAGTCAGCGGAGCCTGCCATCACCAAGCCTGCGATGTTCGGTCGGTCGTTTGTGATGAACAGCGTCACTGCCACCTCAGCAACCTGGCGTTTGAGAAGTTGGGGATGGAGTGGGGTGGGATGTTGTATGTGTGTGTCTTTAGGGGCTGGGGTTTTATTGTTGTTGTTGTTGTTTAGGGGGGGAGGAGGTTGGTTGTGGATGTGTGATTGTGTTGGTGGGGGGTTGGTTGTGGATGTTTGATTGTGGTGGGGAGGGGGGGGGGGGCTGTGTGGTTAAAGTAGTTTTAGTTGTAATGGTAGTTGTCATAATGTGGTTATGTGGTTGTTGATGTAGAAGCCAATGGTTGGTTGTTGATGTAGTAGCCAATGGTTGTAGTTTTAGTAATGCAAAAATTTTTGTTGTGCAGGTTTTTTTGTCAAGATAACACACACAAACACACACACACACACACAAACACAAACACACACACACACCACACACACACAAACACACACACACACACACACACAAACACACACACACACACACACAAACACACACACACACACACACACACACCACACACACACAAACACACACACACACACACAAACACACACACACACAAACACACACACACACACACACACACACAAACACACACACCTTCCTGACGTAGTTGTGTCTCTTCTCCATACGCAGACGCGCGAACCTCAAGGCCGACTGACCACCTCGGCCTGTCATCATTATCAGCACCCCTCATTAGAGCCCGCCATGATTATTCATTACCATGTTACATCTAAATATAATTAATCATTAATTAATTAATAATATAACTCAATTTTATAATTTAACCCAAAATCCAATATTCAAATTATTACTAATACAACTAAATCTAATCATTTCAAACCATAAACTTTTAAATCTTATAACGCTTATATTCCATAATTACCCTTCTTCCACCCTACCCGACCCACCATTCTCCCCTCACCAATCAAACCACCCCTTACCACCCCCTAACCACACCCTCCTTACCCACCCACCAAACCTTACCACACCCACCCTCCCCACCCACACACCCACCCACCATGCTTCTTGGGCAGATCGACCGTGAACTTGTGTAGCACCTCCCGCGTATTCCCGGAAAGAGTTCCGAACAAGGCGCAATTGCCGTCCATGATGATGAAGCCGAACTTGCTGTCGTCAGCCAAGAGGGCCGTCAAGGCCTGCATGGGTGGGTCGCATTTGGCTGATGGGCAGGGCATACAATACAATGTGATACAATGCAATAAAAAAAAAGAATACAATGTGTGTTGGGTAGATTAAAAAATAGGAAAGAAAAAATAGGATCACTGTGAAATTAAGTAACATAAAGAAATATCTTTCCGAGCCATAATCCTTCGCCACAAACAAACTATAATTTACTTTCTCCAACTGACTAAATCTTCTCCTTTCCACGTTAGTGAGTCGAACGCCAAACGTTTTACAGCAAAGCTATCTCACTGCCCCAGAAAACTCTGGTCATTACTACACTACACCTCATCAAAAAATGCACTAAAACACCCATACCACACCCTACTCCACAGTCACCATATCATAACCCACACCACACCACGCCACACCAACTCACAGTAATCAGCACAACCACCAAAACCACCACCACCACCATCACAGTCACCTCTGTGTGGAACTTGTTGTCGCAGAGGTAGAGGGAGGTGTTGATGGGGCGGAAGGGCTCAAAGTCGATGTTCACCTTCTTCTCCTTGCCCTCATCGGTCACGATCGTGCCGCAGTACGAGACCAGGCCGTTCGGTGGGACTGTGTGTCAGGTGCTTGTGGTGCTTGGATGCATTGTTTTATGTATGGTGGTGGGTGAGTGCATTAGAGATGTAGAGAAGAAAGCGCTATGAAAGAAGAAGATCAATTGGATGCTAAAATACAGTAGCAAATCACCGTAATGAAATAAAGTAAAACACAACAAACAAAATGAAACCAAGTAATATATAATAAAAATACAAACTATATAAAAAAAGACATGAATACAAAAAAGATTGTATTCAAGATTTATATAAAATTAAATATAAAAAATCATTAATACACATAGTGATTGTATACAAGATGGCACAAACAGACCTTTGGTGTATAACTTGAGTCTCTGCTGCACAGAAGTGATGGCGCCGAGGACGGAGAGACGGTTGACGCGACTCTTGATGTTCGACGCCGTTCCAAACTCGTCTGCCAACATCTTCGTCACGCGCGAGATCTGATCTTTCGGAGGAATGATCAGTGAGATCATGCTCGTGCCGTTGCTGTCGGGTGGAGGTTTGGGTGGTTTGTTGATGGTAAAGAAGGGAATAGGGCTGTGGAGAAATTATTGAATTGGATGTGGTTGGAAGAGATGGGTGTGATTGGAAGTGATGGGTGTGATTGGGAAAGGTTGGAAAGCCATGCTAAAGGAAAACAACATGGCTTCACATTGACTTGACCCAATGACTAACCATACAACAGGTCCGCCCTGGTAAAAGTTACATTATGAATTTAAAAAGAGAGTGGCAGAAAAAAGCTGGAAAAGGTTCATTCTTCAAACCATAACTCTGAGTTGGAACCCAAAATAATAATAAAAACGTAATAACGGTTATAATTTTAAATTTTAAAAATTATTGAAAATATGATTTAATAAGTTATTGGTCAACAAACCCTCTGGCAGCTTCGAGACTTTTAATCAGCTTCTTGATTTTCCACATTTCGACATTGCGGTCAGCATTGGTTTCTCCTTCAGTAGACGCCATTTTATCACAGAAAGATTGTCGAAAAAACGATGAAACTCTTGATTCGGGGAAACTGAACACTAGAGACCCGAACTAGACTAGATTAGAACTAGTTACTAGAGTGAGCCAAACAATTTCCTTATGTTTTAATATTATTCTTAATTTCCTAACTGGAATTTGGAATGTTACAAATATATATTTTATTTAACAATTAATTTAATAGTTCAATAAAAATAATAAATAATACAACTACAAAATTAAATTCAATCGCACGTGAAGACAAATTTCTAACAACCGACGTCACTTCAAAATGGCATTAACAACTAATGGAAAAAAGTTTACTGCAAAATTTTATTCCTTTTTGAAATGTATTTAAAAAAATTATTTAAATATAAATATTAAAGTCTTAAAATTTAATAATCTTTTTTAAACTTAATAAATTATACGATTAAGGAAGGAAGACTTATTTTTATTAAAACTGGAGAAAATCTTCAAAACGAAGTCTATAGAGTCCTAATTATAAAATAATTAAATCCATAAGTATTTAATTAATTAATTAATTACTTAATTAATGAGAGAACCAAATAATGACAACTGTCAATAATTGAAGAGCTATACAAGATGTCTTTAAAATTAAATAGAAAGTTTTAATTGAGTTGAAAATAGAAATACAAATGAAATACTTACAACCAAACATGATAGAAAAACAATCTCCAACCAAGCAAGCACAGTAGATCCACACAGCCACACCTTAAATAATCTATCGGGCTTCACCTAACCTAAAATCCAACCATAACAACCCTTTCTTCCTCAAAAAAGCCTCCACCCGCCCGCATCTCAAACCAACACTCCCTCCACTCCTAACCCTTCCCCCAATAACCTATCAAACCCCTCTACCTACCCCGCCTCCCTCGTAAAAATACACGCCCCCCACCAAACCCCCTCCAAACCTCCCCCAACCCCCACCAACCCAACCAACCCCACCAACCCCCTCCAAACCGCACCAACCCACCAAACGACATCAAACCCATCAACCCCCACCAACCCTACCAACCCCCTCCAAACCCCACCAACCCCACCAACCCCCACCAACCCCCACCAAACCCCCACCAAACCGCACCGCACCAAGCCCCGCCACCAACCCCCCCCCCATCACGCGACATACTGATACACATTCTTGTCTTCTTCGGCGCGTTCGACAAACGAACGTTCGATCAGTGTCTCGAGACTCTTCTTTATGAGGTTGATCGTCGGCAGGAATCGACCCTTTGATTGTTCTATCACCTTTTTGGGGGGGGGGGTATGGATTTGGGAAAGGGGGGGATTGTGGGGGGGAGGGGGAGGGTTTATGGGGGTGAAGAGTTGGGAAGGTGTGTTGGTGTGGGGGTGTGAGTTGAGGGGGGAATGGGAGTGGTGTGTGAAGGAGAGTAATGTGGGAGGTGTGAGAGTGAGTAGTGTGGGTGAGGATGTGAGGGTGGGTGTGTAAAAGTAAAAGTGAGGGTGTGGGTGGTACAGGTGGTGTGGGGCTCTAGGTGGATGATGAATGGAGGCGAAATAAAAACAGTTGTCGAAAAAAAAAATTCAAAAAATAAAAAAAGCAAATTTAAAAAAGGAGGTTGGAACGAGAAGGAATCGAAGCGAGCACCTCCTGGATGAGGAGGTTGAGGGAGAGCACCTTACGGGCCTTCATCACCCTGACGATGACGGCTTCCAGATACATGAGACGGTCTTTCTCTAGTCGAGACTTTACCTTGTCTAGTTCCTTGAGGTGGGTGGAGAGGTGGTGGTGGTGGGGGTAGAGGGGTAGTGGTGGTGGTTGGAGGGGTGGTGGTGGGGGTGAGGGGTGTGAAGCAGTGTTATTTTCGTTTCATAAAATAATTATAGTTTTTATTTCAGTTTCGTTTTGGAATTAATTATAGTTTTTATTTTCGCTTTCGTTTTGAAAATAATTTAAGTTTTTATTTTCGTTTCAGTTTTGAAAATAATTAAAGTTTTTATTTTTATTTTAGTTTTTAAAATATATTAATTTACAACTTTAAACACTATTTTTTTTATATCTTAAAAAATTAATTGATCATAAAATGAAACAGTAAAATAGAACTGTATATTAACAACAAATGAGTTTAAAACTCATAAATACTCGAAAATAAAAACTTAAATTATTTTCGAAAAAATAAACAGTGAATTGAAATATTAGAATTGAGTACGTAAATTATTGAGTAATGACAAATTTGAAATATAAGAACAAATTTAAAATTAAAATTAGTGATAATTTTATTAACAAAGCGAAGCGGTAATAAAATAACGTTTCATAAATGGCGCTACTTTCATAAAGCCCAAAGATAATGTTTATAACATAAACATATATATTTTATATAAATTATTCATTTGCATATTATGGCATACTTTGAAATTTATTTAATTTTCGTTTTGGAAATAATTATAGTTTTTATTTCAGTTTCGTTTTGGAAATAATTATAGTTTTTATTATCGTTTTCGTTTTGAAAATAAATTTAGTTTTTATTTTCGTTTTCGTGGAACGATTATTCAGAATTGTCGTTTTCGTTTTCGTTACGAAAATAACACTGGTGCGAAGACGTGTGGTGGAAGAAAGGGGTGGAAGGAAGGAATGGTGGAAGGAGGGTGATGGAGAGAAGGATGGTAGGGGAACAACAACCACCACTTCCAACCAACAACCACCAACCACTACCATTTCTACCTCCAACCACCAGTATTATCTCCAAACCCAAATATTACCACTACCATCTAGCAACAACCAACCAATCACATTCAACCTCCAATCAACCACCAACTTATCACACTCAACCACCAATAACCAGCCAATAACATTCAACCCCAAATAACAACAACAACAACAACAGCCAATCAGCTTCAACCACCCAGGATAAACCAGCCAATCACCTGAACCGTGTTCTCCTTATGGAAGAAGTTGATCCTTACTTTTGTCTTCTTGTTTGAGTAGGCTTCGTTGAGACTAAATGTGGATCTTGACGTCACTAAGCCCTCCCCTTGCTGTGTGTGTGTGTGGGTGTATGTGTGTGTGTGTGTGTGCATGTGTGTTTGGGGAGAAGAGGTTGAGTGTATTTTCACTATAATCGTCATCACAACCCCCCTTCATCACAACCCCCCTTCATCACAACCCCTCTTCATCACAACCCCCCTCTTCATCACCATCATTATCACAACCCACCACTGACATCATGATCATGACCCTCTCCACCCTTATAAGAAAAATAAAAAATAAAAATAAAAAAACAATAACAATCATCATCACCTCATGGATGAGTAGCTTATTGGTGACTAAGATTTGCAGGTACTTGGTGAGAGACTGATGATGATGATGATGATGATGATGACGATGATGATGATGATGATGATGATGATGATGATGAGAATGATGATGACAATGATGATGATACTGATGATGATTAAATTAAAAATAACAATGAAGTCTTAAAATGAAGGTGTATCTATAATGAAAAATTTGATTCTCAAATTAGTCTTTGACCTGAAAGCAGACCATTGGTCCTTAATCAACACCCCCCCCACTTACCGCAATAACCACACCGATCCATCACCCATGCCCCCCCACCCAACCATTTTTCACAACCAACCCTTCCCCTCCTCCCTCCACCCTAACAACCACCATCCAACCACCGCCACCAACCCACCCCTCACCCCAACAACCACCCTTTGCCAACCACCCCCACCAACCCACCCCTCACCCCACCAACCACCCCCACCAACCACCCCCATCAACCCACCCTTTGCCCACCAACCACCCCCATCAACCCACCCCCACCAACCACCTGTTCAGTCATGCCGGAGTTCTCATGGAAGTATTCGAATGGGACGCGGGTGGGGGGGTTGGCGGAGGGGGGAGGGTGGTTGTTGAGGGTGAGGAGGAGGCAACAGAACGGGGCAGCCATGGTCACCAGATAGGGTCGTTTGGTGTAGCCGAGTTTTAGTTCGCCTTTGGTGGGTGTGGCAGTGGGTGGGAAGGTGGGTGTGGCAGTGGGTGGGGAGGTGGGGGGGAAGGTGGGGGGAAAGGGTGTGGCAGTTGGTGGGAGGTGGGGGAGGTGGGGGGAAGGGGTGTGGCAGTGGGTGGGAAGGTGGGGGAGGTGGGGGAGGGTGTGTGGAAGAAGTGGAGAAGAGAAGGGAGAGAGGGTTAGTTGGGAAATGTGTGAGTTGGATAAGGTGTTAGATGTTTGATCATCATCATAACCATCATCCTCACAATCATCATCATAACCATCATCCTCACAATCATCATCATAACCATCATCATCACAATCATCATCACTATCATCATCATAACCATCATCATCATAACCATCATCATCATAACCATCATCATCATAACCATCATCATCATAACCATCATCATCATTTTCATCATCATCATCATTATCATAACCACCTACATTGACACAAGTAATATAGCCATGTTAACTTCCGTCCAGTAAACTTCTTGCTGTAAAATGTCTCAAACTGTGTGTGTGTGTGTGTGTGTGTGTGTGTGTGTGTATGTGTGTATATGTGTGTGTGTGTGTGTGTGTGTGTGTGTGTTTGTGTATGTGTGTATGTTTATGATAAAATACACCACCTCATTAAATATTCATAAAGTACATTTAAATATTCATACCAGGCATATATTCCTCTCGATCTCCTGCGGTAGGTTGAAAGTGAATGTCTTTAAAGACTCCACAGGCCACGCCCCCATCTGGAAAAGATGATGATAATGATGATGATGATAAGAATGATGATGATGATGATGATGATAATGATGATGATGATAATGATGATGATGATAATGATGATGATGATTACGAAGACGATGATGATGATAATGATATAACTTCCACCCACTTGCAGCACCATGACAGACGCGGTGATGGGTGGTTGTTCCTCTTTGGCAAGCTCCTGCGATCACGTGGTGTATTTTTGTAGCGCTAAACTTGTGGTTTTTTATACAAACCTAATTTTAAACATTGGAAACCATCCGTCCATCCATCCGTGCAACATCGTTACCAACCTAAAATTCTTCCCACTCTACTCCCCCATTCTTCTTCTTCCCTACCATCCAATACACCGAACACCCCTACCATGAAACCCACCAACCTCCCCCCATCCAATAAACCCATCCCTTCCCATCCAATCCACCCATCCCATCCCATCCAATTTACCCATCCCATCCCTTCCCATTCAATCCACCCATCCCTTCCCATCCAATCCACCCATCCCTTCCCATCCAATCCACCCATCCCTTCCCATCAAATCCACCCATCCCTTCCCATCAAATCTTATCCCCCCCCCCCAACCTGCACATAAGTGGCGAAGTGGGAACTCAGCTCCTCACTTATACCGACGTCTGTGTACATCCGATGCAGTTTCGTCGTGTACTCGTACCCGCACATCTCCTATGTGTGTGTGTTTGTGTGTGTGTGTGTTTGTGTGTGTGTGTTTGTGTGTGTGTGTGTTTGTGTGTGTGTGTTTGTGTTTGTGTGTGTGTGTAGGTTTGTGTGTGTGTGTGGGGAGGAGGTAAGTGTCGGAAGGGGAGTATGTTTGTGGGTGTGTGTGTGTGCTAAGAGATAGTTGATGCATGTTCACGATACGACTTTCATTCTCACCTTTTTTCCCTACAACCACCATAGCACTGCCCCCCTCGCAGCCTCCCAAACGGCCAGAACAAACCACCCAAAACCCCAATAACCACATTTCCCTCCAAAATCTATCAAAAATCCCCGTCCTTACCCATAAACCCACTCCTTCCAAACCTTTTCTTCAATAAATAAAACGGGTTAATTTAAAAAAAATTAAATAATTATAAGTTCAAACCGTCTCTTCTCCCTAAAAACCCCCTCAAGACCCTTCCTCTCACAAAAACACCTCAACTCCCTTCCGAATTCATGCCACCCCCCCAACCCCACCCCCAAGACCACCTCAACCCACCCCCAAGGCCACCTCAACCCACCCCCAAGGCCACCTCAACCCACCTCAACCCACCCCCAACCTCACCCCCAAGGCCACCTCAACCCCACCCCCAAGACCACCTCAACCCACCCCCAAGACCACCCCCAAGGCCACCTCAACCCACCCCCAAGACCACCTCAACCCACCCCCAAGGCCACCTCAAACCCACCCCCAAGACCACCTCAACCCACCCCCAAGACCACCTCAACCCACCCCCAAGACCATCTCAACCCCACCCCCAAGACCACCTCAACCCCACTCCCAAGGCCACCTCAACCCCACCCCCAAGACCACTTCAACCCACCCCCAAGGCCACCTCAACCCACCCCCAAGACCACCTCAACCCACCCCCAAGACCACCTCAACCCACCCCCAAGACCACCTCAAGACCACCCCCAAGACCACCTCAACCCACCCCCAAGACCACCTCAAGACCACCCCCAAGACCACCTCAACCCCACCCCCAAGGCCACCTCAAACCCACCCCCAAGACCACCTCAACCCACCCCCAAGACCACCTCAACCCACCCCCAAGACCATCTCAACCCCACCCCCAAGACCACCTCAACCCCACTCCCAAGGCCACCTCAACCCCACCCCCAAGACCACTTCAACCCACTCCCAAGGCCCTCCAACCCCACCCCCAAGACCACTTCAACCCACCCCAAGGCCACCTCAACCCACCCCCAAGACCACCTCAACCCACCCCCAAGACCACCTCAACCCACCCCCAAGACCACCTCAAGACCACCCCCAAGACCACCTCAACCCCACCCCCAAGACCACCTCAACCCCACCCCCAAGACCACCTCAAGCCCACCCCCAAAACCACCTCAAGCCCACCCCCAAGACCACCTCAACCCCACCCCCAAGACCACCTCAACCCACCCCCAAGATCACCCCAAGACCACCTCAACCCACCCCCAAGACCGCCCCTAAGACCATCCCCAAGACCACCTCGACCCACCCCCAAGGCCACCTCAACCCACCCGCAAGGCCACCTCAACCCACTCCCAAGACCACCTTAACCCACCCTTAAGACCACCTCAACACACTCCCAAGACCACCTCAACCCAACCCCCAAGACCCCCTCAACCCCACCCCCAAGACCACCTCAACCCACCCCCAAGGCCACCTCAACCCACCCCCAAGACCACCCCCAAGACCACCCCCAAGACCACCTCAACCCACCTCAACCCACCCCTAAGACCACCTCA
>OX030963.1:4100657-4103157 GCA_943735955.1 Piscicola geometra
TTTTTATGTATTTTATTGTACATCACCATCAAAACAATCAACAAAACACAGCAACAACATCATCAAAAATAACAAAAACAACAATAACAACAACAACAACAACACCTCTTCGATCTTGAGTAGTTCCTTGTAGGAGAAATCGTCTTGCACGCGAGAGTCCCTCACAATGTGGTTGTTGAGGTAGCTGGTGATGATAATGATCGTGGTGGAGAAGATGATAATGATCATGGTGGAAGAGATGATAATGATCATGGTGGAAGAGATGATAATGATCATGGTGGAAGAGATGATAATGATCATGGTGGAGGAGATGATAATGATCATGGTTTTGATACTGATCACAATGAATGATGACCACCCCTCACACCCGCAAATCCAACTACCCTCTCATGGTTAACCTCCTTCACGTGCCCCTCCCATCAACTACCCACTCCCCCATCAACCACTAATTCCTTGACTTCGCCCCCTCCAACAACCACTCATACCCACATTCTCCTATTCTCATAACCTCCCTCACCCTCACACCCCTTCCAACCTGAACAAATGGTTGAGTGTTTCCACCCCTTTCTTGTACAACATCCATCCCGCGTGGTACACTTCTATGAAGCTGTCCGCCGAGGTCGAGTCCAGTTTCTTGGAAAAGGGGGTGGTCATCGTGGGTAAGGGTGTTTTTTGGTGAAAGGAAAAAAAAATAAGTAGAGAGAAGGTTAAGGGGAGAGAAAAATTAGATTAGGAATGTGCAAATTATTTTTAAATGGCAAGTGCAATTGCATTTGTGAGTGGGGAATTGTTGAAGATTTAAATGAACAAAACCATGTTTGCATTGGGAGTTTGATGGTTGAGGAATAAATCTTCTCAACTTTTTTTATACTTATGTTATATAATTTAAATGGAAAGTGGAATTGAATTCATAAAAAACTATTATATATCTGTGCCATAGAAATGATCATCAGCATATATATGCTCAGGCCAAGGGTTAAAAAAAGTTCAAAGTTCTAAAATAAAATAAATAAAATGAATTTTTCATATAAAAAATTAAGTTCAGAAAATATGAATTTGAGATTAACTTCTCTGACAGCCTCGACGTGTGTCTCGAAGTAGTCACTGATGTGGCAAAAAAGCTCAACGCCGAGGCTTGTCGGCTTAGCTATGGTGAGATTGTAGACGTCTCTGTTGAGGTTTAATGGTGGCTGATGATTGTAAAAATGATTTTGAAATAATTAAAATTAATCTTTATAAGTTTTATCATTATTAAAAAGATGGAAGTAGTGATTTTAGAAAAAGATTCTGTGGTTTAAACTTTTTTCTAATTCCACAAAAACAAATATTCTCCTAGGAAAGTGAAAACTCACACAAATCTATCCGTCCAATCTGACTTCTCCACTTTTTTTCCGCTCAATACTTGGTCCAAGACTCTCCTGATCTTCAGCCATTCTGTATTGAACTCTACTACTTTAGGTGCTAAGGACATTTTTATTTATTTTGAAAATTATAACTTTGATAAATAGTATAAGAATTGAAATGAAGATAATATATTATGAGTTTTCTTATTTTAATTCACGGACGTTTATACGAAAAAATATCTGATTTAAAAATGAATTTTAGTTAAAGGCAAAACTTTCGAGTTTGTAGCACTATCTTTATATAAAATATACATCATAAATAATTGATTAAAGAATAAAACATTTGTGATAAAACATGCTCATAAAAATGTATTCAATTCAAAACTTGAAAAAAAAGTTTTATTCCAAATAATCGAAAACTTTGGTTCTGATAAATAAGAAACAAAACATTCTTGCTTTTTAACGTTTTCATTTAAAAATTATATTTACATGAAAATATTTTTTATATTTAAAGATGCATTGCAAAATTTTAATAATAGTTTCATTGATTATATATACATTCACCTAAATGTCCGAACTAGATAATTTAAAATAATTCATTTAAATAATAGGAAAATATTTTGTTAATATCTCTGATATTTCAAGTAGATGCACAAAAGCCTATACACGATCAATATTCCACACTCTATAATATAACATTATTTTAATAATTTGATAAAAATAGTTACTTCAAATATTTTATAGTGTTTATGTTTCTTCCAGTTTATACCAAATCCTATAAATAATTATATTATGAAATACTTAAAAATCTTGAGATTAACATGATTTAGAAATTGTATCAAAATATTACGTAGATGCTATCAATACACGTAAAATAGGTATGCCAAGATTTGAATATTATGATAAAAATATTATAATTTTATTGTCTAAAACCCAAATTGAAATTTAATTTTTTTAGATAAATTGGCAAACTCAACTTTAGTTTATTACATTTTTAGTTAAGTTTTCTTTAAATAATTCGCTTTTAATTAAAACTAAGCAGTGTTTTACACGTGTTTCAGTATTCCTTTGCAAATTCAGCATTGCATGGGTCATTTCAGAATCATAATAACTCCTTTAAAACAAGCACTTCTACAACAAAAAAGAAAACCTCACAA
>OX030963.1:4108157-4113157 GCA_943735955.1 Piscicola geometra
CAACGAACAGTCGATGGTCCAGTAGGGTCATCTGCTCGGCCAGGTCGGCACTCGACAAACTCTCAAAGTTCTCCTTACTCGCACCAGAGGGCGTCATGAGAACCCTCATCAGATCATCATCATCCCTGCAATGAGTGGAAGAAGGGGGGGAGGAGTCTTTGAAGTAGGGATGGGCGATTTTGATCGTGTTAATTAGGTTGTTGGTGTTTTTCTGCTCTTTCGGCAGCGTTTGCGGGTTGTTGGAGATTTCAACGAGCAGTTCCAACACATCTCCACGCAGTGTTTCGTCAGACTCGAAGTCCTGTGACGTAGTGGTTTGTTATTATGACGTAATGGTTTGTTATTATGACGTTATGGTTTGTTATTATGACGTTATGGTTGTTTTATTGACGCTGTGTTACGTCATTATCCACACTGTTACGTCACAATCCATACTGTTACGTAGCAATAATCGTTTGTATTACGTAATACCTATTTGACTTTGTGTGTGAAAGTATTATCGATTTTTAATTAATTTCCAATGATACAATTAATAGGGCTTAATGAAGTGGTAGTTATTTATATTTGTCATTAATTATAAATAATCCTCATGATCAATAAGGGAGGCACTATGACGTTATTTAATATATTAAGATCTTTACTGCCATAATTGATCACTATTAGCCACCACTATCCCACCATCACATAAACCCTCAATATTCTCTACTACACCGTCCCACACACCATTCTTCCTCACCCAACATCCCCCCACTCCACCTCGCTCACTTCACCATTCCCCCCACCCACTTCAACACACCCTTTTTCTACTCCCTCCCACCCACTTCACTCATTTGACCCACTCCCCCACTCCATCTACCACTTCCCCTGACTCCACTTCCCCCACTCCATCTTCCACCTCTTCTTACACCACCTCCTCCACTCCATCTTCCACCTCTTCTTACTCCACCTCTCCTACTCCATCTTCCACCTCCCCTCTTCACCCACCTCCCCTACTCCATCTCTCCTTTCTTCACCCACCTCCCCCACTCCATCTTCCACCTCCCCTCTTCACCCACCTTCCCCACTCCATCTTCCACCTCCCCTCTTCACCCACTCCCCCACTCCATCTTCCACCTCCTCTTACTCCACCTCCCCCACTTCATCTTCTACTTCCCTTGACTCCACCTCTCCCACTCCATCTTCCACCTCTTCTTACTCCACCTCCCCCACTCCATCTTCCACCTCCCCTCTTCACCCACCTCCCCCACTCCATCTTCCACTTCACCTGACTCCACCTCCCCCACTCCATCTTCCACCTCCTCTGACTCCACCTCCCCCACTCCATCTTCCACCTCCCCTCTTCACCCACCTCCCCCACTCCATCTTCCACCTCCCCTCTTCACCCACCTCCCCCACTCCATCTTCCACTTCACCTGACTCCACCTTCCCCACTCCATCTTCCACCTCCTCTGACTCCACCTCCCCCACTCCATCTTCCACCTCCCCTCTTCACCCACCTCCCCCACTCCATCTTCCACCTCACCTGACTCCACCTCCCCCACTCCATCTTCCACCTCCTCTGACTCCACCTCCCCCACTCCATCTTTCACCTCCTTTTACTCCACCTCCCTCACTCCATCTTCCACCTCCTCTTACTCCACCTCCCCTCTTCACCCACCTCCCCCACGACAAAGCACCTGGAAATGCATGCTGATCCAATGGTTCAGGATCTTCAGCACCCTCGAAACCACCATTTTGTTGTGGCGGGAAAGTTCCTTGGAACTTGTCTTGGTGGAGTGATGATGATGATGGTGGTAGGAGGGTAAAGAGTGATGGGGGGTGGGGGAGGTGGATGGAGGAAGTGGTGATGGAGTGATGTCACTTTTTGAAGTTAGGAATTTGTTTTTTCCACTTCTTATTGAGAAAATGTTATTTTTGGTGTTGCTGTTGGCGGCAATATTGTTTATTTTTGGACTTTGTTTATTTAAATAGTTGTTTGTTAAAAGTTTATTATTGTTAGTATTATTATAATCATCATTAACCTTATTATCCACTTCTTCCTCATCTTCTACAAAGGTGTTAATCGAAAGACCATAACCATCCACGTGTTTCTGATTATGATCTCGATGATTTATTTCACTTTTATTATTGAGAGTGTCATCATCATCATCATCTTCATCGTCATCATTTTCGCCATCATCACCATAACAATCATTATCATCATCATCGCCATCTTCATCATCCTTATTTCGATCAGAAAAAATCGATTTGTGAAAGGTCTTCACAGTATTACTACTAACAGCGACATCTTGCTTATGATCATTATCATCAGCATTATCATCATTATCATCAGCATTATCATCATTATCATCAACATTAACCTCATTTTTATTCCTGATAAAAGCTTCTCTAACAACTAGATTATCAGCAGTATCGTCAGTAAACTCAGTTTTAACATCGTAATTCGGTAAATTATTTCCAATATTTTTATTTGTAACATTTCTATATTCATAATAATGTATTATTTCGTTTTTATTTTTCTCATTTTCATTTTGTTTATTCTTGTTATTCTTTTTTTTCGGCGTCAAAGGCGTTGTTTCAAACCTCTTATGTCTAGTGCCACGGCAAAAGTCACAAGAATTATAATTATTATCATTATTTTTATTTTTATTGTTTTTGTTGTCAATAGTACTATTACTTTTGCTCTTATCACCATTTTTATAAATAATTCCATTATCATTATCACATTCATAATCATCATTATCATTTTCATCATTATCGTTTTCATTAAAAACCACAGGTGAAGAGGCTTGGCGTTGGTTTGTTGACGATGCTGATGATGATGACGGATTCCTGTAGTCATGATAACCATCTTTTTGTGAGGCAAGAAACTTAGAAGGATCTTCATCGAAGTAGGAAGGGGGGAGGGAGAGTGAGAGGGGGTGGTGGTGGTGGTAGTGGGGGTGGTGAGGAGACACTTGACGGTCTTGGTAGGGGAGGTAGTGGGGAGGGTGGGGAAGGGTGAGGGATGTGGGTGATTGGATGGGAGAAGTGGCTTTGTGAGGACTTGTTTTTCCAATTGTTGTTGTAGTTTTAGTGGTAGTTGCTGTTTGTGTAGTTGTTAGAGACAGAGATAATATTGTTAATTCTGTTGTTGATGTTTTTCTATTTGTTTGTGTAGTTGTAGTTGCTGGTGCCGTTGTTGATTCAAGTTTCTTGATGGGAGTATAACCAGATTTGGTTGTTGTTTTGTCATTCGCATTTGTCGTTTCTGTTGTTGTAGTTGAGGTTTTTAGGCCAGCTTTGTCGTTGTTGGCATTATTTATAGAAACAATTGTTTCAATAACAGGATTACAAGATGAAGAGATTAATTCTGCTTTTTTTCCAACAGTAAAATGAGTTGTTGTCGTATAAATATTGTTGGGAAACATGCTAGTTGTAAACATTTTAGTTGTGGTAGTTGTGGTAACAGTTGTTGTAGTTGCGAGGCCTACCGAAGTTATGTAAGAACTAGCACTAGCGGGTCTAGCTGTGTTGTAGAGTGTTGTTGTTGAGGTTGTTGTTTGGATGTGTGACTCGTCTTTTGAAAGATGTCGCACAATACCCTGTCTCACCAACATTTTCGATTTGGAATGCAGTTGTTGCTGCTGTAATTGTTGTTTTAGTTGTTGCTGTTGTGGTTGTTGTTGCATTTTTGTTTGTTGAAGTTGTTGTTGCTGTTGTAGCTGTGTTTGTTGCAGTTGTGGTTCAAGTTTTAGATGTTGCACAGTTTGTCGCTGTTGTTTTTCATTGCTCTTATACCCTGCATACATTTCTGACCTATCTGAAAAAATTTCAAGAATAAATTTTAATACTCTTTTCTTTCAAAAAATGTATTAAATAAATATAAATAAAAAAAATAATTTATTCTTTATAAAAATTATGTACTAAATAAATAAGAATTTTTAAATAATTATCTGATAGTTTTATTGATTTTTCATAAGAAGTTAAGACGAAATTGATTAGGCATAAAACTATCTTATTGACGTGTTACAAACTAAATTAAAAAAAGCTTTTAAAATCGCTTTTTATTGTATCATTTCAAAGGAATAAATAAGGAAATAAAGTTATAGTTTAAAAATTAGTAATAAACACAAGGGTAATAAGTAAAACTGGCAGCGGGTACTTGATTATCGATTCGGGTACTCGGGAGTATAAAATAATTTACAGATTCCAATATTTAAAAATATGAAAAATGTAAACAATAAATATTTTTTCCGTGTAATTAAAAAAATTGAATTATTTTTTATGTTTGATTAATCAATACACTTTTAATTGAGTAAATGCAGTTTTAACGCAGGTTTGATATGAAAAATAATTTAGTAAACTCAAACATGTAAATAATAATAAAATCCTTAAGCTAAACAAATTATGAAAGTAAAAAATCGCATTATATCTTTTTTAAAAAGCTATAATGATTTAGATAAAATATTACACGTTTTCAAGATGCGTAATTAACCTAAACAGCGCATTAAATCCTTTTTCTGGCACCCGGGATACACCCGGATTACAAGGTTTGGACCCGGTGTCATTTCTAATATGAGCAATACAAGTGATAATTAAAATGATACAGAAGATATTTAAAAAATAAGCTAGTTTAAAGACGATTTGATCTTCTATTATTATTTAAAAAAAATAATTTTAAAATAAAACAATTTAAAAAAGAATTATCAACCACTAGGGTCATTATCATCTTCTTCTTCTTCTTCTTCCTCCTCATCCACATCATCATCATCAGCAGTGTTAGGAAGGTCTAGACTGGAAGAAAGAATTTCGCATGATGCAATGGGAGCTAGAAGTTTGAGTTGTGGGAGTTTGGTGTGGTGTTGTTGAGGGGTTTCTTGGTGTTGTTGTTGGTGTTGTTGTTGTTGTTGTTGGTGATGTTGTTGTTGGTATAGAGAATGTTGTTGAAAACGGGTTTGGGGCGATTTTAGTTTCGAAGGTTGTTGATAAAGTTGTTGTTTTTGTTGTTGATTGCGTTC
>OX030963.1:4118157-4138157 GCA_943735955.1 Piscicola geometra
TACTTTGTGTGTGTGTGTGTGTGTTTGTGTGTGTGTGTGTCTGTATGTGTGTGTGTGTGTGTGTGTGTGTGTGTGTGTGTGTGTGTGTGTGTGTGTGTGCGTGTGTGTGTGTGTATGTGTGTGTGTGTGTGTGTGTGTGTGTGTGTGTGTGTGTGTGTGTGTGTGTGTGTGTGTGTGTGTGTGTGTGTGTGTGTGTGTGTGTGTGTGTGTGTGTGTGTGTGTGTGTGTGTGTGTGTGTGTGTGTGTGTGTGTGTGTGTGTGTGTGTGTGTGTGTGTGTGTGTGTGTGTGTGTGTGTGTGTGTGTGTGTGTGTGTGTGTGCGTGTGTGTGTGTGTGTGTGCGTTTTTATGTGTATATCATCTTATACAAAACGTTTATTTGTATTTATTTTTTTATCATCTAATCATACATTTCAAAGTTTCAAATATCTTTCAATGCAATTCTCAATACTGCTGCCCTCTCTTGAACTATCAAAAGTTGTCGACATACAAAAGCCTTTTCTGTTTAAATAGAAACCCTTTGAATATATAACTTTTTTAGACTGGTAAAATTTAATTTTTTATTTTAGTATAAACTATCTATAAAAAAAATTTATGATGAATTTTTGTGTTTAATCAACTTTATTGAACAAAATTTCCATAACGCTGACAGTTAAACATTGAGAAAGACGAAATTATATTTATTGTTTTTTTAGAATGCAGTAAATGAATCAACACACTTCGACCAACCTTCACCAAAATACAGCGTTTTCACCTTGAATTATCCTTTCATCTTCTTCTTCTTCGTCTGTATCATCATCATCACCACCTCCACGTTTTATCCAATGTTATTTCTATCGTAATCATCATCAAAACGCATTCTTCTCATTTTCACCATCCTCCTCCGTTCCACCGTTTCTCTTCCATTCTTAATCACCCAAACGAAAAGAAACATTATTCGATTCGCCATTGAATTAGAACAGTGGTCTCGTGCAAGGCTGGGCACTAGACCATTAATCAGTTGAAATGTGTTTAACGAAGTAAAAATTCCAGTTATAAATGTAACTTTAAAGTTACATTTTCAATTCATCAAGAATTTATTAATTACCGTTAAGTTATACCCACGTTAATCAATCCGTTAATCTGTGGGCTAACTGTAATGTTATAAAACTTTTCATAAATTTTCAGTCGATCAATTGAACCAAAACGAATCACTCTACTTATAATATTTTAAAGTTAATAAGTTGTTTTCAAGTTTTTGTTTGTTTTTTACTATGATAGTAAATTTAGTTAACTTTCTATGTTATGTTATACATTTTTTGATACATTTTGTAAATGTTTCAACTTGTCACTATTTTTGTATTCTATACGTATTTATTCGAGTATTTGCTCAACATATTCATAATATGATTCGCATTTATTCGAGTCAAAATAATCGTATTCGATCGAATATTTTTCATTCGTTACAACTTGATTTCCTTCCACAACAACCCTATCACCACCAGTCTCAAAGTATTCATCACCCTTATCAACACTCACTATTATCAACATCAAAACCTACTACCAACAACATCATCATCATAATCATCCTAATCATCCTAATCATCATAATCATCATCATCATCCTCATCAGAACTCCTCGATTCTCCCAATTCTAAGACTGTATACTTGAGATTAGCTTTTTTCAAAGCATTTTTTATTAGTAACTAATAATAATTATTAATATTTAATTATTCTTTTGAAAAAAAACGAAACTAAATAAAAAATAAAATATTATATTAATAATAGATTATGTTTACTGTTTTCGAATCTTAAAAAAACTATTACAATTTTTTATTATTCTTTCTAAAATATATTTTTTTCGATATTCAAATAAATAGTGAAAAATAGTTTTGTTAAACTGATTAAACTAAAAAAATGAAATTGATACTATTTTTTTATACAAAAACTAATTTTGTTTTTACTACGAAAATCTCCTTCCCAAATCGACCCCGAAGTTTTGCAGCAGCAGGCTCGTTAAATGATTCCATATACATTTATACAAATAGACATTCACAAATATGCATATACAAATATGTATATACGAACATACACACATAAAAATATACATACATTTATTCATATCATCTCATATGCTAATTCATTGGTATGTTTGTATAGATATGTATCAAACTAAAAATATATACTAACATACTGTTCTGAGTATATATTAGTTACTGTTATATATTGTTACAGGAGGTGGAAGAGGTGAGTATTGGAAAGCATATGTTTAAAAAAATTTAAAATATAAACTTATTTTGAACCAAACTTTATTTGCTAGTTGTTTATTTTAAGGGTGAAACAGTTGTCTTCTTAAATCTCTGTACTGTTTGCGGATAATTGGCTGTGTAGTCAGGTTTGTGGGTGGGTAAATGGTCAGGTTCGTGGGTGGGTGAATGGTTAGGTTTGTGGGTGGGTGATGGGATTATTCATCGAATTGGAACTGAAACAACTTTATAGTATATATTTTTATTTATTGATTTTTTAAACTGTTTTCAATGTGGTTTTGGTAAGTTGGGGTTTCAGTAGATGAAAACAAAAATTGAAAAATTAATTTTGGAAAATTTTTTATCTTGGAAAAACAGTTTCAAACTCATGAAAGTACCTTCAGTTTAATTAAATTATTTTTTGTTTAAATATTTATAATCGAAATTATAAGTTGAAATAATCGAGTATCGCTTCGATCCAACGGGGAGTTTCATGGAACTAACGTGGATTTATGAAAATGTCCACTGTTGGCGATATCGATGCTTTAAAACTCCATGAGTGAAGTCTTTTCTGAATCTTTTTTGATTTACTACTCCTATTCAACATCCTTTTATCTATTTATTTCACCTTTTTCTATACAAAACACATTCATCCCATCATCCTGCCATTGAGCATTCATCCCATCACATAAGATAACTTTATCTCCCGTCTCACTTCCATCATCTCTCTCATCCACTTCTTTCACCTTCACTTTTTGAATTTACAATCTTCCGTCATCCCATCCCGTCCCATCTCATCCCATCCCATCCCATCCCACCTCCACCCCTACCTAAGTCTCCACCATCAACACCATCTTAACCTCTATCTATCCCATCTAACAATCCTCCCTTTCACCCCTCTATCACCTTACTTACTCATCCCTATCCACCACTCCTCCTTCTCACCAGTTCCACAATGACGATCCAGCAAGAAACTTTCGACGTGGTGATCGATGGAAACGCACCTTACGGCTTCCGACTCGTGCAGAAACTCATGGACAATAGCCTTGTAGTCAGTAAGGTGAGAGAAGGGTGCTGAGGTTGGTTGGTCAGTGATGATGTAGTGAGGGTGGTGGGGTGGTGAAAAAAGCTGAGTTTGGGGGAATAGTTATAAGAGGGGATGGTGTAAAGATGGTTGGGGTTGGGGTGAGACTGTATTGAGAGTGGTATGGGGTGATGGTACATGGATGGTGGGGAGGTGGTAGGGAATTTGGGCAGTGATAAGCGGTGATGATGCAATGCTGATGAGAGATGGGGAGGCTGGGTAGTGAGTGGTGGTGGTGGTGCTATGATGATGAGAGATGGGGAGGCTGGGTAGTGAGTGGGGAGTGGTGAATGTTCAGAATGATGAGAGATGGGAGGCTGGGTAGTGAGTGGTGAGGGGTGATGGTGGAGGTAGTAGGAAGTTTTGAGTTTGAGTGGGGGAGGAGGCAAAGGGGGGAAATGGAGATGGTGATTTTACATGCAAGTGATGTCGACTAGTGACTTTAAAATTTTTATTCTAATTTTATGAAAATTTTCAATAGGTTTAACGTTTCGATTTTAAAATTTAACAAAATTGAATTTTTTTGCATATGAAAAATATCAAATCTTCGAGTTTCATTTCTAAATCTCTGTGGAAAGCATCAGGTAGATAAACATTCAACCGCGTTTCGAAGTCTTCAAGGCTGCCTATTCCATAACATTTGATATCACGAATTTTCTAAGAATTCTTGATTATTTATTGAATAATATTTTTCTTGGAAGATTTTTTCCCATGCAGTTTAAAACCTCTTTCACAACTTTCCATTCTATTAGGAGCACTGAATGAGATAATTAACCACCTGCATCCTCTGACTCACGCCTTGCTTCCATCCCTTTTAATCTCTCACTCACTCATTCCTTCACTCATTCATCTCTTCACTCATTCATCCTTTCACTCTTTCATTTCTCCTATTTTTTCATCCATTTACTCATCTATTAATTAACAAACCCATCCATTAATTCATCCAACCATCTTTCAACCCATCTACTTATCCATCAGTAGAATTCATCTTTTAATTCTATTTCTCAACCTACATCTCTCTCCAACCCATCCATACTTCCTTCTAACCCCTTCAACTATCCCTTCTTCTTTTAAATATCTCTAAACACTCACTCATCTCCAAACCACTCTCTACAGTGCAGAGTCTAAACGCTGCCAACCCCAAAAGAGTTATGTTGTTTTCCCGATATGCTATTTTAAACACTGAAACATTTTTGAGCTTCCAAAGCAAACAGCATTAGAAACATTGTAAAATATTATGTACATGTACGGCAATGCTATATTCAATTTACTGAAAGCTTGTATTTTCAGAAACCAATTTCAACGCTGGGAATAAGAATGCTTCTCAAAAACTGTTATCAGATAACTTTCATATAATTAAGTATCAGATACCATTCCTCAATTAACGCTCAAATACTCATACAAAAACTATATAAACACCACTCTTAACCACAGAATTTCCTACTCCATCTGCTCCCCCATCTCTCGCTTCCAACAACCACAAGCGCTCATGAATTAATTAAAAAGCGCTATCTAAATTTTTGTTGTTGATCGATTGAAATAGCCCACCCACCCACAGCTGCGACAACAAGGCAAGGCGTGGGAGGCAGGCTTGATGGAGGGCGACGTGTTGGTTGCAGTGAACAACCGCAATTGCGAGGGTTTCAGCTGCACGCAAGCGCTCAACCTCATCGATGCTTCCTCGCTTCCACTCGTCCTCAGCGTCAGAAGGTCGCATGGCTTCGTTGGTGCTTTGTGGATTGGTTCAGTAGATAGGTTCGTGTAGGTTTATTGGGCAATGTAATTGGTAGTGTAATTAATTATTGATAGAAATGATTTTGGTTTAACAAAAATTGAATTTTTGTATTGGTTTTACTTTTTAACATTATTTTTATTTGTTTAAAATAAACAGAAAATTTTTTCAAATTTTATTACAACTTTTCAAAATGAGATTAAAATTTCACCGATTGCAGAAAGACAGGCTCAAGGCCCCCTCCACAGCACCAGGCAGCACCGGTGCGCACTGGTTACGTGCCCCTCAAGCAGACCTCCAAGCCCGCAAACAAGCCCCTTCCCTGGGAGGCCAACCCACCTAGCAACCAATCATCCATCATAGTTGCCAACCAGCCACACTCAGCATCCCCCTCCCACCAGCCCCTCATACCATCACCTTCAAAACAGCCTTTTTCTCCGTCTAGATTCGCAGTGCAGCCTCCGCCATTCTACTCATCCACACACTCATCATCCCCTCATCCTCCATCCAATCCATCTCCACTCTCTTTCACCCAACCTCCATCCCATCCACAATCGTCCGTGACGCGTCAATTCAAGTTGGCCACCACCAGCCACCAAGCACACGAAGCCACCAAGGTGTACGTTGGCAGCACTCGCCACAGCCTCACTTCAGGGGATGAACAGGTGATCGTGAAGTTCGGAGAAAAGGTTTCGAAGAAGATTGAAGATGAAAAAGGTGAGGGGGTGGTTGTATTGCGGGATAGGTGGTTGTGATGGGTGGTTTTTTAGTGGGATAGGGGTTGGCGATGGGTTGGTTGTATATTATACAATGTATGAGAAAGTTGTCAATGATAATGGTGGGGTTGGTTGAGATGAAGAATTGGCGTTCAAGTAATTCATAAGTTAGAAGCAGTCGCGCCAATTTTTATGTTGGATTCTGAACTTGTGTGGTTCAGAGCCTTCCCAACAAAAACTTGCGTGTTTATGGGTTTACTATTTTAGAATTCAATTTTTATATATATTTGTTATATTTTATTAGGTATGCTTTTTCTGTTGTATGTGTTGTATTTTTTTCTTAAATAAGTCATTTTAAACGAAAAATACTATTTTAAAATCCAAACTCTAACTAAGACTTTAAATTCATAAAAACCCACCACCTACGTCAAAATGTTTTTTTCTCATTTCATAATTCGGCTCAATAAGCCATAGCCCTGAGCTCTCTTAAAAACTGAAACAATTCAGACTTAAGGAATTTCCAGATAGCATATTTTTAAGTTATAAATAATGCTCCTAAAGATTGCAACGGAAAAAACCTAAAGTAGTAAGGTGGATATGCAACAGCAATAAAAAAAATAAAGATAGAGTTTTAATGCAATTTTTGAAAAAAAATGCTCTAAAATAGATTTTATATTTTTCAAAAACTAATTAAATAAATTATTGATTTTACTGCATTTAAAAAAATAGTTTTATCAAAAACTATAAAACTCATTTCCCAAAAAACATTTTCCTCACAGAGGAAAACTTCAGGGACGCGCCATTACTGCCCTCAAGCGGCATAAAGTACCCCACGATAGAAGAGCAGGTTCAGTTGGCGAGGAGGGTGGCTCAGTCGGTCCTGGCGCCCATCAACAGCCACTCCAAGGGACACAAAATGTTCTTGAAAGCGAAGGAGAGGGCCGCCAAGTACACCACAGGCGCCGACGAAGAAGATGTTGAAAACGCCTTTGTGGTGCCTGGCAAACTGCACGACATGGCCAAGAAGATCGCCTATGTGCCTCGTCTGCCGACCGAGACGACGAATGAGCGCATCAACGCGATGAGTTTGGAAGAGATCGAGTTGCTAAAGTTGCAAGAACGGAAGAATCTCCACACCGGAGTGTCTCCACAGGTGTGTTTCAACCTGGCCAGCGACCTGAAGAACATGAGGAGCAAGGGGGGGAAGATGTTTGCGAAAAGACAAGCCAAGGCTAAATCGTGGACGCTCGGAGGCAGTGAAGAGGATGAAGGAGAGGGAGATTCAGTCAAACAGAAGAAAGTCATGGATTCCCTGAACATCAAACACTCGTTGGAAGTCAAGGCAAACACACCCAGCCAGCCACAACTAGGCTATGGAAAAGTGTCTCAACCCCTGTCGGAACAACACCAAGACGCCGCGAACCGCCTGGAAAACCTCATCAAAGCCACAAAGTCCATCTACTCTCCCTGGGACGCTGCGGTGAGGTTTGGAAATGTCGACAAGGCGTTTGAGCATCTGCAAAATGCATCTCCCATGAGTTACTCTGCGCGCTGGGAAATCTCTGACTTAGAACAACCAAGTTCCCAGCGACACTCTTTCACTCCTCACAGTACCAGTCAGTTAATTTAAATAAATAAAAATGAATTTTTATCAATAGTTTTATGTTAAAAATTATATTTTAAGTTCTTGTCACCAGTTTTTTCTATGCTTTTTGTTATAAAAAATTATTTTTTCCTAAAGGATTATTAAATTATTACTGAAATAGAATAAAATTTCTATCATTTATTGAGTAAATATTCCAATTTTACAGCTTCATCGATTTCACAGTCCTTCAACCCGGTTCAATTTAACCCATCCATGGCCTACAGCGATCTTTGAGAGACCAATCTACCATTAATTATCCTTACATTTCGAGTTACATTTTTACATTTATATTCTAGTTAGCTTGCAGACTTTCTTATATCATGGATGAACGATATTCAAGATATTAAAAGTATAATGATATTTGATATGGAAAAAAGACTTCATTAAAATATTGGTAATAATTTATTCATAAAGTGCTTAGAAAGCAAAGAAGTTTAATCGTTTCTCAAAACTTTAGCTACATTAAATTTTCTTGCTTCTCATAACAAAATTATCACAATTTTCTAAAACTATATTATATTATTTTGTGAGCTCATGTTCAAATATTAGAAAAGACAAAAAAGTCTTTATTTGAAGATTTTATTTAATTAAATTTTGAAAAAATATTTATTTGATTATTTTTTTATTTTATATTTATAGACAACATTTAATAAATTTTATATATTCTTTTATTAAAGACCAGTGTAACTAAGATAAACAATAGTTTATGCAAATTTTGAAATTTCAAATATCTTGGGTCAAAATGATATTGAAGGTTTTTCTTCTGTTTGCTACATTTGCAAATGTTTTATCCGTAAAAATTTGTGAAGAACCAAAATGTGAATGCAAAGAAGACCAAATTACTTGCAGAGAATATGATGGAGAGTTTTATTTTGAGGACATTCCAGAAACAGTGAAAAAAATAACATTCAATCTATGTATCTTTTCAAAAAAAAGTAATCAAGAGTTTTCATCAGAATCTATCGAAACAATGGTGATTTGGCGATGTCAGTTGTATTATTTTGTTTCATTTAAAAATTTCAAAAATCTAAAGAATTTGGAAGTACGCCAAACATCTCACATTGAATGGCAAGACCTTAACTCTGAAGGTTTAGATCTTTTAAATGTGAGTATAATGGGATGTGAGGTAAAAACAAAAGACTTAATTTATGTGAATAAATTTCTATCTGGAAGTGAAAAACTGCAATACTTATCACTTGCTGGAAACCGTTTAACTGAAATCCCAAAAGAACATTTCAAATCACTAAAAAATTTGGTCTATTTTTCTTGTGAGCATTGCATCTTTAAAGATTTCCCAGCCTTTGACTTCCTTCCAAAACTTCAATACTTACGACTTGGGAGTAACTTTTTTGAAGCTTTACCGCCCATCCTTCATTTCCCTCCCACTTTCAAAAGTTTGGATTTAGAAGGGAGTCAGTTGATATGCAGTTGTTCGTGGATAACTCGTGACGTGATAACCTATTTCCGAAAATCCATCATCCAACCAGCCGACTTAAAGTACTTCCTACTATCATTCAACGTGCCATACAATTATATCTATATATAAATTATTTCAGATAATAATTCTTAACATCTAATTCATTTGAAAACTTATATTTTTAACATTTTTCAAGGTGTCATATTTGCAACTCTGATTGCAAGCCATGGGAAAGGACCGAAACAAACGAGACTGTGCACGAATATTACATTGCTAAGTTGGCTTCTTGTTCTCACAAGCATTCTAGCATACTGAACATATGTTTAATCAATATTATCTGCTAAAAAGTGACTAATAAATTAATTTGAATTTTCATATTTATATAGTTAGTATTAGAGTAATGTAGGATTTACTAAATTCTAAATGAGAACATCATGTATAATCCTGTTCCATTTAGAGAACCCTTTCCACACCAGTTGTCATGAGGAGCTAAAAACTACAGAAATGTCGACCGTTGCTATCAACGCAACAAAGGAAGATGAATATTTGGAGTTAGGAATTAAGTACTAGTGACATTAATATCAGTCTGCCTAGAATTCTTTTCTCAGTTTAAGAGTTTTTAAAGAGAAATCTAGATTTTTATCGTTTAAGGCTCAATTTTATAAATCAAATTTCAACTAACAATTATTTACCGAGTTTATTTATCAATAATAATAATAATAAACGACCAAGAATTATCACCAATGCAGACAGGAAGATACAAGTGTCAGTTCTCAAAGGTTTATTCATTTTTACCTTATTAAAAAAATAAGAATACACTTTTTCATAATTTTTTTGTTTTTGAAAGTTTATTTTATATCACAATTTTTATTTATTAACTTAGTTAATTTTAGAAGAATAATTAATCATCTTACACCAATGCAGGCCTGTTGCAAGTCAAATACCTGCTTCAAAGTTCGTTTCAATTTAATTAGTTTTTTTATAATAAACGTAGAACACCATGCAAAAACGCTCTATTTTCCAATTTACTTGTAAAAGCTATTGCGCTCTATACATAGAGTCTTGCTGGAAGCAAGCTTGAGACATCGAAAACATTACATTCTCATTCATCTGCAGAAATATTCAGTTTACTTAAGTATTCAGAAGTTCACAGTATTCAGAAGTTGCTGGTCATACTTTCAATGTTGACGAGACTCCAGTGAGAATGTTTAAATAATTATTTGATTATAATTAAAGTCGCTAGAAACTTGCTCAGATGAGGAAGGTTTCGCCAATTTCTTCAATCAATCAATCACTAATGATTTGTATAGCGCCCTTTACTAAGTGAACAAAAGCGCTCAGCTATCACGTCCCGAACAAGTACGTCTTCAGGCCTCGACGGAAAGCTATGAGTGACTTAGTTGAAGTTAAAGAAGAAGGTAAAGAATTCCATAAAAGAGGACCACAGTAAGAAAAAGAACGTTTAGCAAAAGAGTGTTCAACTGGAAAACGAAAATAACGCTTAAAGGTAGATGATCTTAGACCAGATTTAGGGGGTTGCTTAATTAGATTTTTAAGATAAATTAGAGCATTACAGTTATGAATTTTAAACATATTTAGGCATCTTTTAAAATTCACTCTAGATCTCAAAGGTAACCAATGTAACAAACGAAGATAAGGAGAAATGTAAGAAAACTTAGGAGCACGAGCAACAAGACGAGCAGCACAATTAGCACACTACCCAGAGATTTGAAAGCGGCTGCTTATTTATCTGACATGATTATTTAAATACAAAATAAAGAAGATTTTTGAATTAGATTTATGACTAAGAGAAAATTAAACGGGTTTCTCTTTTCTTTAAAATTATATTTTTATTTATTGAATTCTATTACTCCTTGTTTGTGGCAATCGAATACATGGTGTTTTACGCTAACAATATTCTAATTATGAGGGAAAATTATCCATTCTTTAGAAACTCATACAACATCCTCCATTGCAGTTCCGATATCAGCTCATCGGGATTCAGCGTTCATTTGACTGCGTGTATATGGGTGCTTTTGGTGTGCTCGTGTGCATCTAGCTGGTGCAAAGTGTAGTGAGGGTGTTTAGTTGCCTTAGTTAAGTGGTTTTAATGTTGCAATTGAAATATTTTGTAAGATTAGTTTGAGTTCATTAATTTTCGTTGGTCACTTTTTTTTAATTCGTTAAGGGATTTGTATACATCAATTTTAAATGTTTTGTTTAAATTTATTCTGTTTAAATTTGTTTGGAATGAAATAATGTTTTAATAAAAATCAAATCCATTTCAGATTTAGAAAATATTTAAAAAATTTATTAATCATATTTTATTAATCATTTTATTAATCAGGTAATATCTATATATCTTCGCACTTGTTTGGGTAAGGTAATATAGTTTTTAAAATTTGTTTTAAATTAATCATAATTTTAAACTTTATGATTTAACTTATAAAACACAAAAGTATAAGATAAAATAATAATAATTGCTTTGAGTCAAAGTTTGACAGTATAGAGTCTAGACTAAATTTCAACTGCAATCGGATAGATTTTAATAATATTATTTTAAAAGCGTAACTAAGATAAATATTTTTGTTAGTTTAACCAAAATGTCGAAACGGACGATGAAACTGAGAATTTATCTTATTTTTTCTACATTTGGAATTGTTTGTTCAGTAAAAATTTGTGAAGAACCCAAATGTAAATGTGATATAGAAACCATAGTTTGCCAAGAATACATAGGAGAATTTTATTTTGAAGAGGTTCCGAAAGGTATTAAATTAATAACATTTCATCAATGTAGTTTTTATTCGTCAAGTAAAAAGCCTTCATCAGAAAATGCAGAACAAATAAGGTTGTTGAAATGTAAACTCAATAATGTAACTTCATTTAAAAACTTTAAAAATATGAATAATTTAGAAATGGTACAAACTACTATAAAAATAGAAAATTTTGACTTCACGGGGTTGAACCTGGAAAAACTGACAATAGCTATGGCTGAATTGAAGGAAACAGATTTGGTTGTTCTCGTAGAATTTCTATCAAAAATAAAAGAACTCAAATTTTTATCACTTAGTGGAAACAATTTTCCCGAAATTCGAAAAGACCAATTCAAGCCATTGAAAAATTTGGAACATTTGAATTTAGATTCTTGTTCCTTCAAAGTTTGTCCAGCTTTCGACTACCTTCCAAATCTCAAATCCTTAAGTCTTGGTTACAACCAATTCGATGCTTTATCAGCCGGCTTACTGGCGTCTTCTACTTTGAAAGTTGTGCATTTAGGTTCGACCCGTTTGATATGTGATTGCTCGTGGATGACTGGTCTCAAGGAATCTCTCATTGACCCAGAGGACTTGAAGTACTTTACTGAAATTATTTTAAAACTTCCCATATTTATTTAATCTAAAAAATTTTAATTCAATTTATCAATATCTTTTAAATACTAACTTATTTAAAAAATTCAAATGAATTTTCATGCTGCCTCAAAGGTGTCATATTTTTGAAAATAATAAAAAAATTGAAACAAACCAGACTCTGAAAAGCTTTTTTCTTGCCAAGTTAGAATATTTATTTATGAAACAATTTCTCTTATCAAAGATAGTCCTTATATTGTATTTTATTAACAAAAAGAAGTATAGTTATTAACATCTTTGGATACATTTTTAAATTTTTTTTTAAATTTTCAATTTTGGTTCAGTTTTATTTTAACATTCTTAATTACTTTATTCGAGTTTTTTTACAACAAAATCATTGTCATCTCAGTTGCCAGAAGCTTACCAAAGAGTCAGAAGTGAATCCGAAAAGGTTCATATCAATATGTTTTTGACTTGAATCAATCATTCAATAATTATTTGTATAGCGTCCTATACGATGTGAACAAAAGACTGGTTGAAAAGCCATGAAAAATACTTAATTATCAAGCTTATTTATAAACCAACGCTCACTCATAAAAACATACATTTTTAACATTTCAAACTTTCTAAAGCTTCAAAATTAATAAAGCCTGGTTCATACATAGGGTTGACGATGTTCAATTAAATTTTTAAACCAGATCTGAAGCAAGCGAAAAGCCTCCATCAAAGTTCATTTCAATTTAGTTTTTAATATTTTTTTAATGTTAAAAATAGATTTTTAACCATTAATTATTTTAGTATCAATAAATATAAAATATTTTGTAGATAATTTGATAGGCGTGTTTTGCATCCTCCATGCAGACCTGACATCAGTTCATCGGGATTCAGCGTTCATTTGACTGCGTGTATATGGGTGCTTTTGGTGTGCTCGTGTGCATCTAGCTGGTGCAAAATGTAGTGAGGGTGTTTAGTTGCCTTAGTAACTAAGGCTTAGTTAAGTGGTTCTAATGTTGCATTTGAAATATTCTTTATCATTTAGCTTTTTTGAAATTAGTTAGAGTTCGCTAATGTTTTGTTCATGAATAAAAATTTCATTCAGAGTTTTTAAACTTTAAATTTTTAAGCAAGTTTAATTAATACTTAAAAATTATAATTAAAAAATTTGATTTAACAAAAATGTTCAAACAAGTTGCGATGGTAAATAATATTCATAATAAGACGAGTGACAAACAACTTTGATAACTTGAAAAACAATTCCCAGAACTTGCCACTTTAAACTATGAAGTTTTTATTGAAAGTTTTTGCAACATATTTTCCTTTTTTTTCTGGCTCCTAGGACTGATGGCAGTCTTTGGCACAAAAAACTTATTGAAAAGATGATAAAAGAAGTATACTTTGTGGTGATAATATCAAAGAAGACTGTCTCTTATGCACCAATGCCTTCCATCACTTGAAAGTTTCATTTCCTAATGTAGTTGACAATAAGTGCCTGGAAGGAACAAATGTAAAGAATTACCTCAGTAAATGACAGGGGCATTGACAACTCTAAGGGTGTGGGTGGCTGGCACGTTGGAAAGCGGTCGTGATGTTCCGGTGGCACTATTACATACCGATGAGCGGGGATGGCTTACATGGTAGACGTCGGACTTGCCTCTGGTGTAAAGACTGCGACCGGAGGTGCAGAAGATACCTTGTTCAGACTGAAACTGTTGTTGTGGCTGGTTTTCCTCTTTAGTGATGCAGCTCACCTGCTTCACTGCGGCCATCCTTCAAAAGACCGAAAAACGAACAATGAAATTAGCTAATTAATAATGATTAATCATAATATTATTAATAATCAATATTTCAAAATCGAGCGGGACAACTAATTATTATTCTGTTCAAGAACAGAATGCCATTGGAACGATACTTCCAGATATTTTGTACTGTAAAGTTAACACTTCAAGTGAGGGTATTTATTTGGCTTGGTTGAGTGATTTCAAGATGGACATTTTTTTAAAATTGAATTTTTGAAATGTATAGTTCATGCGTTCAGTTGTCTTAATTAATTCATTTTGAATGTTTTTTATGAATTTATTTTGACTTTTTTGTTTTTTTACAAAAATTTAGAGTTAGAATTTTTGTTTTTAAATAAATAAATAAAGTTTTTTGGAGATTTGAACTTTAAACCCATGATTTAATCTTTCATCTAATAACTTTTATTGTATTTTAAAATTTAGATTTAAATTTTTTCTCAAAATAAATAGGTTTTTTGGAAAACAATACAGAACGGTAACTAAAATAAACAGGTTTGGTAACTATGCTAAATTTAAACTTTTGAGAATCTAAACAATCAATCAATCTTGAGATGATACTGAAAGTCTATCTTATTTTTGCTGCATTCGCAAATCTATTATCAGCGAACATGTGTGATGAGCCGATTTGTAAATGCATACCTAAAAGAATAATTTGTACAAACTATACGGGGGAATTTTATTTTGATGATATTCCTAGTAGTTTCGAGAGTCTAGTATTTATTACCAGTAATTTTACTTCACCAAGTAAAAATCGTAAAGACAAGCCATGGGAATCTGTCACTGATCTAGGTTTCAAGGATTGTAATATGACAAATGTTTCTTTTAAAAACTTCAAAAGTATTAGTAATTTACACCTGAGAGAGATGCTCATGAAAATAGACCATCTTGATCTGACGGGTCTGAAACTGACAAGATTTACGATGTCTGCAGTTGAAATGGAAGAAAAAGACTTGAATAGTCTTGAAAAGTTACTATCAGAAAGTGAAGGATTGTATTATTTATCTCTTTGTGATAACAACTTTCCTAAGATACCAAACGGCCTATTCAAATCACTCAAAAATGTGAAAGAGTTATATTTAGATGACTGTTTTATAAACGTTTTCCCCGCTTTTGACTACCTCACAAAACTTGAATACTTAAGTCTACGTTACAACGAATTCGATACTTTACCGCCCGGATTGCTGGCGTCTTCTACTTTGAAAACGTTAGATTTATACGGAAACCGTTTGATATGTGATTGCTCGTGGATGACTGGTTTCAAGGAATCTCTTGAAATCCAGCCAGAAAGTTTGAAGTATGTAAATTTTAGAAAATTTATTTGTTTTTAATATCTAAATATCTCAATTCAACTCATAAATACATTTTAGAAACTAATTTATTTATAGAAGATGTATTTATTTCATATTTTTGATCTCGAAGGTGTCATATTTGGAGAGGAAAAGAAAAGGTTCAAACCAAGAAGAATTTAAAAGAATTTTTCAAAACTAAGTCAGATTCCTAATATCTAACACTTTTGAGCAAATGGAAAAAACATTTTTACTATATTATGCTATAAAAAAATAAATATTAAAATTAAATATTTATTTTAAATTTGATAATTTATTTATTACATATTATATAAATATTTTATAGAATCAATGCTATTGTAGAATATCTATTGACAAATGCTATTCTGGCTTGAAAGTCTTTCATCATTTAATTAATTTGTAAAACATTGACTTCACTTCAGTTGTGATGAGACTGCAAAATGGTCGACAAGGCCTATCAATGAGTTAGTCAGTTGTTCATGTTTAAAACACTGTTAAAACAATTGTTCTCAGATAATAATGTTGCCAAAATAACTCGTTAATTAGCTTTTACTTTGAATTAATTAACCATGAAAGATTAGTTAATAAGCTTTTCCCACTTCAGACTTGGTGCAAGGAAAAAGACTTCTTCAAAGTTCATTTCATTCTAATTTTTAATATGTTGCTAAGCAGAATAAAATTGCAATAAATTAAAGCACCGTTATTGTAATTTTATTCTCAATCAAATTTTATGTAATTATTAATCAATTCTTATAAATTCATAAATACTTATAAAATACTTAATGAGCTTGTACTGCATCCTCCATTGCAGACCCGGTATCAGTTCATCGGGATTCAGCGTTCATTTGACTGCGTGTATATGGGTGCTTTTGGTGTGCTCGTGTGCATCTAGCTGGTGCAAAGTGTAGTGAGGGTGTTTAGTTGCCATAGTTGAGTAGTTTTAGTACAGTTATAAGATTTTTGGGGAACAATTGAGTTTTTGCGACTATTTAAAATTCATTAATTTTCGTTTGTAAAATTTGTTTACTTAGATTTTTATGTGAAACATTGCAGAGTTTACAATAATTATGAAAAAATAATTTCGATAATTCATAATAAATTAAAGTTCAACCGCAATTCGAGTGATTAATAAAACCAGTGTAACTAAGATACATAGTTTGGCAGCTATGTCAAATTTAAACTGTTGAGATGATACTGAAAGTCTATCTTCTTTTTGCTACCTTTGCAACTGTGTTTTCAGTAAACATTTGTGATGAACCGACTTGTGATTGTAATTATGATGTATTGATATCTTGCGATCGTTTAAAGGGTGAGTTTTATTTCGAAGGCATTCCAAAAAAATTCGATCATATAATATTTAGATATAGTGATTTTGCTCCACCTACTGGAAGTCATAAAGAATCTTCATGGGATTATGTTAAAAACCTAGGCTTTTTAAATTGTAATATAACTAATGTTTCATTAAGAGACTTTAAAAATATTTTACTCTTAAAACTGAATAATACAAAAGGTAAAATAAATCATTTGGGTTTTTTGGGTTCAAATCTACAAATCTTGGAAATGATACATGCTGAATTGAACGAAAAAGACTTAAACATTCTTGAAGAATTACTCTCGGAAAGTAAAAAACTAGAAACGTTAAAACTTATGAATAACAACTTTCCTGAGATTCAAAATGGCCAATTCAAAACACTGAAAAGTGTGTATAGAATAAATTTAGATAACTGTTCGATAAAAAAAATTCCAGTTTTTGACTACCTCCCAGAACTTGCAATCTTAAGTCTACGTGACAACCATTTCGATACTTTACCACCCGGATTACTGGCGTCTTCTACTCTGAAAGATGTGGATTTGAATGGGAACCGTTTGATATGTGAATGCTCGTGGATGACTGGTTTCAAGGAATCTCTCATTCAACCACCGGATTTGAAGTATGTACATTATTTTTAAAATTTGCAAAAATTTATTTGTTTTAAATATCTCAATTCAATTTATAAATACTTTTCAAAAACTAATTTATTTTTAGAAGATGTAGTTATTTTATATTTTTTGTCTCAAAGGTGTCACATATGGAAAGGAGATAAAAAAGTTCAAACAAACCAGACTTTAGAAGAATTTTTCAAAACTAAGTTCTGATTCATAATATTTAAACATTTGAGCATATTTAAAATAGATTTTATAATATAGTATGTTGGAAAAATCATATAATAACATTAATTGTTTATCCTTAATTTATTTGTTTATTATATATTATATGAATATTTTATAGACTCAATTCTATTGTAGAATATCTATTGAAAAATGCTATTCTGTTTTTTACATCTTTCATAAATTGATTTTTAAAACATTAAATTCACTTCAGTTGTGATAAGACTGCTAAAAGGTCCACAGTGCCTATTAATGGGTTAGTCAGTGTTTCCCACTTCACACCTGCAGCAAGCAAAAAGCCTTCTTCAAAGTACATTTAATTTTAATTATTTTAATATTAATTAAAATATATTAATTTAAATGATTATAATTTTTGTTTTCAATCAACCTTTCTGTAATTATTAATTAATTATTGTAAACTCATAAATACTTATAAAATACTTAATGAGCTTGTACTGCATCCTCCATTGCAGACCCGGTATCAGCTCATCGGGATTCAGCGTTCATTTGACTGCGTGTATATGGGTGCTTTTGGTGTGCTCGTGTGCATCTAGTTTGTGCAAAATGTAGTGAGGTTGTTTAGTTGCCTTAGTTGAGTGGTTTTAATGTTGCAATTGAAATATTCTTTTTAATTGAGATTTTTTGAGATTAGCCAGAGTTCGCTAATGTTTTGTTCATGAAATAAAATTTCATTCAGAGTTTTTAAACTTTACATTTTCGTTGGTAACACAGTTTTGATGTTAAACATGCTTTTTTCGAATTCTTTTTTTATATTGTTTTTGACATTAAAAAATGAAGTGCGCGTGTTATACGTTAAATAATTATAATATCAAAATTAATAATAATTATTATAATCAGTTTATATTACTATATATAAATATAAGAAAATATATTAAATATTGCTGAATAACACAATTTTAAATATCAAACAAGTAGTTATAAATTGTTTCATTCAAAATTTTTAATTTATTTTTATAAATTCTCAAATATAGTTTTTATGATTTTAGGTTTAATAATTAAACACTTTTTGATAGTTCTTTGCATTAAAGTCAAAAGTAAAATTTAAATTTATTAAAGTTCCAAACTTGTTTCTCATCTTTTAAACTCATTTATAATATGCATCGAATAAAATAAAGAAATATCTCTAAAGGAAATAATATTTCCAATTTTACAAATTAAATGTCTTTCTCTGCAAGAAGGGAGGTTTTGAGCATTTACCGAAGGGCATTGAGATTGGCTCGGTCGTGGAAGGCAGCTGAGCAGGCGGACACTCCAAAAGAACGCGAGTACATCAAGCAAGAGGCGAGGACTCTCTTCAGAAAGAATAAAAATGTGAGAACCAAGATGGCCACCTCATAAAGTCATAAATTTAAGTCTCTGATCTACAACAATATAATTATATTTATTTATATTGTAATTATAATAATTATAATTGTATCAAAAAATACCATTATAAATGTGATAATGGTCTTTCATGATACAATAGAATAAACTTAAATGTGATGAGATATTGATGGAGAACACAGTGTTAATATGAATTACTACCCAAGATATATTTATGAAAATTGGTTAAATTTTCAGTTGACTTCTCCGGAAGAAATACAAGAACACATCAGAGAAGCTGAGGCCAGGATTGAACTAGGTGGAAAGGGATTTCAATTGCTTTGTTTTATTATTTCCTTTAATAAATGTTTATTTTATGAAAAATTTATCTTTTCCAGCTATCCATTACAACAACCCTTATCCCAGACCAGTGAGTGTTTTCATAGATTCATGATATATAATATATTTCATTATAATCTTCCAAAACTTTTTCACTTTTTTTTCACATTCTACACCTTCGATAAACTTTTTTTTCAACTTAAACATTAATTCAAATTTTCCTCTATTTCTTACTTTGTATAAAAATCATTTTTCTTTTGCAACCTTTTGCAAAAAATTTTCTAACCATTCTTTTTGAAACTTTTCCATCATTTTAAAACCACTCCTCCACCATCTTTTCCTACAGACTCACCTTCCACAAAACGCTGTGCACTCACCCTCGACCAGTAAAATGATTCGCCAAAAAGAAATACAAAAACACTACAAACCACTCTATACCAAGTCCAAGCACTGATGATGATGATGATGATGATGACATGATGATAATGATTATGTGATTATTGGTCTTATCAATAGGTGTGTATTCCATATTTTTTCTATCATTCAAGTATTTTTTATCATCACGTCATTATCACTGAATTTTAATTAAAATACTAAGAAATTTATTTTTTCAACCTTATATTTATTATTGAGATGAATCATCATCAGTTTATCATATCATTATCATTACTTTATCATATTATCATCATCATCATCATTATGCATTTTTTTCCTAGCCATATTTTAATAATTATTTGGCAAAATAATTTTAAATTATTCAAAATAAATGTCCTGTCTGACTTGACTTTCTCCAAGGCACTCAATGTCTTATCAACTACTCCAAGACACCATGTATAAGGCGCAGGCTTCACCCTCGAGAGTTTGTACGTTTTTTCAGGGGAAGCTGCTGTACAGCAAGTGATGACGCACTTTCGAAAGTTTTG
>OX030963.1:4140657-4175657 GCA_943735955.1 Piscicola geometra
CTCTCAACCATCACCACCAACCACCACTACCACCACCAACCACTACTACCACCACTACCACCACCAACCACTACCAACCGGTGGTAGTGGTGGTAGTGGTAGTAGTGGTGGCGTAGTGGTGGTAGTGGCGTAGTGGTGGGCATTCGTTACCCTGAATAATTCATGCACACCATATTTGCAGCTCGTCTTGTCGGTAATTGATTATAAATTATGCAGGCGTTCATCATGAATTTTAAATGAAAACTTCCTTTGGCGTTCTGTGTTCCCTGAAACTTTTGTTTTTGTTGTTGTTTGTGGTGTTGTGGTGATGTTGTAGTGGTGTTGTAGTGGTGTTGTGGTGATGTTGTAGTGGTGTTGTAGTGGTGTTGTGGTGATGTTGTAGTGGTGTTGTTGGTTGGGATGTTGATGGTGGTGTTGTAGGTATTTGGCTGGTGGTGATTGTGTTGATGTTTTTGGTGTTGTTGTTGTTTTTGTTGTGCTTTTGGTTTCTTCTTATCTTATTGTTTGTTGTGATTGCTCTTGTCCTTGTGTTTGTTTGCTCCTGTGTCGTTCTTAATATTGTTGTTGTTTTTAATGCTTTATAATATGTATTTAAATTTAATATTATATTTTTTACATTGTTTTTTTGCAGCTTGTAACGATTTATGCATTGTAGCATTGGGGTTCTGACGTCATTAATTTGAAATGTTCTCTTCCATCTTTTTTGGTCTTCCATTTCTAATCTTTCTTTGTCTTCCATTTTCAATCTTTCTTTGTCTTCCATTTTCAATCTTTCTTTGTCTTCCATTTTCTAATCTTTCTTTGTCTTCCATTTTAAATCTTTCTTTGTCTTCCCTTTTTAAGACATTCCCAAAAGTTCACATTTTTCTCTACCATTTCTTTCCCTTCCCATCGACTTTCGAGGCACAGAGATGGTCGCCATCATTAGCTTCGACACCTCTCCGAGCCGCCATCTTGAATTATTCTCCGCTGCCATTCTGAAAGGCCTTGTCATTCTCATGTCATTTATTCTTATTCATTATGTGTGTGTGTGTTTGTGTGTGTGTGTGTGTGTGAGTGTGTGTGAGTGTGTGCGTGTGTTTGTGTGTGTGTGTGTGTGTGTGTGTGTGCTACTACTACTAGGAGGCATTCTACCGTGAGGATGCATTCAATTATTCATTCATGATGCATTTTTGATGATGTCGACGTAAATATTTAAGGCACATCTCTTTTTCTTGTTCCTCTCAAATGTATTACTCCTTCAAACTCCCCCCCCCCCCCAAAACTGCTCCAAAATCAATTTGAAAAGTATTCTACATTCAATGTTTCACGAAAACTATTTTACAAATATTTTTTTATTTAAATATTCTTAAAGAATTATATTCTTTTAAAAAATACTTTTTTACCTTCTATATAACAGTTTTTTCTTCTTTTTTTCTGAAATTTCCTTATGCTCAAATAGTTTTCTTTTTCTCATAAATATAAAAACTATGAGGTCATTAAAAACTGTTTAAGCTTTTATTGAATTTTTTTCTGAAACTTTAAATATTCTCCTTCGTGCAATATAAAGCAGGCGAAACTAATGGCGTTTTTTATTTTCATTTTTTCCAAAACTATCGTTACAAAATTTTTTTCTAAAAAAATAAAATCATTCGAATTAATGATTTTGATTTCGGGGTTTTTTCCTAAAATAACACGTCTCAGTCAGCTTTATACGCAACAAAAGACCAAAAAGGATTTGAACATCTGTTTGAAAAAATGTTACCTACCAATTTAACAACTGACGTCAGCTCTATATCATTTTTTTATTGAAAAAAATAAACAATGAGACTGCGTAAAAAGCTTTGAATAAACGTGCAAAAAAAGAAACTTGAAAAATAAAGTGTAAAAAAATGCAAAAGGAAAACTGTTGATAAAAATAAAAAAAAAGCTATTTTGCTTTGCAAAGCTTTCAATGACGTGCATAATTTAAAACTTTTAATTTTGTTTTAAAAACTCTTTACATTTTTATTACCACAATATCAATATTTTTAATGTTTCCAAAGCAAGGCTTTTAAAGCATTTTTCTCAAATGACATTTTTATGTATTGTTTTTGTTTTTGTTCGTTGAACTAACAATAATATAAAAATATGTATATATAATAATAATAATAAACAACAAATATATAAATAATAATAATAATATTTGAAAGTTTAGAACAAATCTATTTTTTTTAATTCTTCGAAGGATGAAATGTGAAATGGTAAGGCGTCAAAGGTTTTGTGAGAACTAAAGCAAAACCATTGGGAAGATTGCGAAAAGAAAGAGTTGAGAGAGAGATATAGAAGATGGAAAGAGGGAGTTGAGAGAGATATAGAAGATGAAGAGAAAGAGTTGAGAGAGAGATATAAGAGATGGAAAGAGGGAGATGTGAGAGAGATAGGAGGAGTGAAGAGAGGGAGTTGAGAGAGAGAGAGAGAAGGGTGAAGAGAGGGAGTTGAGAGAGAGAGAGGAGGAGTGAAGAGAGGGAGTTGAGAGAGAGAGAGGAGGGGTGAAGAGAGGGAGTTGAGAGAGGAGGGGTGAAGAGAGAGAGTTGAGAGAGAGAGAGGAGGGGTGAAGAGAGAGAGTTGAGAGAGAGAGAGGAGGGGTGAAGAGAGGGAGTTGAGAGAGAGAGAGGAGGGGTGAAGAGAGGGAGTTGAGAGAGGAGGGGTGAAGAGAGAGAGTTGAGAGAGAGAGAGGAGGGGTGAAGAGAGAGAGTTGAGAGAGAGAGAGGAGGGGTGAAGAGAGGGAGTTGAGAGAGGAGGGGTGAAGAGAGAGAGTTGAGAGAGAGAGAGGAGGGGTGAAGAAAGAGAGTTGAGAGAGAGAGAGGAGGGGTGAAGAGAGGGAGTTGAGAGAGAGAGAGGAGGGGTGAAGAGAGGGAGTTGAGAGAGAGAGAGGAGGGGTGAAGAGAGGGAGTTGAGAGAGTTCGTCACAAATGCATTGTCAGTGTGTGGAGGCATCAATAATTGAGAAGTCTGTTTGAAAACGTGAAAGCCCCTCTCTATATTCATCCCCCTCTCTTTCTCTGTGTGTGTGTGAATTTGTGTGTGTGTGTGTGTGTGTGTGTGTGTGTGTGTGTGTGTGTGTGTGTGTGTGTGTGTGTGTGTGTGTGTGTGTGTGTGTGTGTGTGTGTGTGTGTGTGTGTGTGTGTGTGTGTGTGTGTGTGTGTGTGTGTGTGTGTGTGTGTGTGTGTGTGTGTGTGTGTGTGTGTGTGTGTGTGTGTGTGTGTGTGTGTGTGTGTGTGTGTGTGTGTGTGTGTGTGTGTGTGTGTGTGTGTGTGTGTCTGTGTGTGTGTGTGTGTGTGTGTGTGTGTGTGTGTGTGTGTGTGTGTGTGTGTGTGTGTGTGTGTGTGTGTGTGTGTGTGTGTGTGTGTGTGTGTGTGTGTGTGTGTGTGTGTGTGATTAATTTTACAGATGTCATGTGAATGAAGCAGTTAAATAATTAAAGGCCTACACAACCCACTCTCTGAAACATTTCATTCTTCCACTCAGAATGAATACAAAAAGTATAATTAAAATACCTTTTTCAAATAATTTTTCTCTTATTAAATATTTAGCATTCTATATCATCCTCCGTAGTTTTCAATTCTCGAAGCGCGAATCGTATGAAACGTTGCAGCGATGGGTTTTTCCATTTAATTATTTCGACGAATAAAAATTTGCAAAAAAACATTTTCTTGCTTGTTTTTTCTTAAATTTGAACATTTTGGAAATTATGAAACAAAAAACACTTTAAAGTTTATAAAAACAGTAAACATTCCGAGCCATTTATTCCATTGATAGCCCTTCAAAACTTGCAGTTAAATAACAAACTCATTCTTTACCTTTTCGGTTAGCTTTCCCAAAACTATTTTTTAGATCATTATCTATTCCACCACCACCACAACCGCCACAACCACCACCACCATCACCACCACCACCACCACCACTACAAACCTCCATCCTTGCTGCCACTACCACACCACCCTTCAACCTATTCCACGCTATCCATCTTTTTCCTGATCAGTTAGTGGCCTAAATAAATTACCTGATTTCGTACCACCATAACAAAAAAGTCAATTTTTTTGCATTAATCTGAACCTTTATAAAAACCCTTTAAAATGTCTTTCAAATCATTTTTAAATTCTTACCGGCATTTTTTGATGTTTTGTTTGCATGACACTTTTCCGTGTTTTCAAGCGCTATATAAATTTGAAAAACGGCAAGCGGCGCCTAGTTAAAGAGCCATTAAAGGGTTGATGTTTTTTTAAAGTCGTTTTGTGTGTGTGTTTGTGTGTGTGTGTGTGTTTGTGTGTGTGTGTGTGTGTGTGTTTGTGTGTGTGTGTGTGTGTTTGTGTGTGTGTGTTTGTGTGTGTGTGTGTGTGTGTGTGTGTGTTTATGTGTGTGTGTTTGTGTGTGTGTGTTTGTGTGTGTGTGTTTGTGTGTGTGTGTGTGTGTTTGTGTGGTGTGTGTGTGTGTGTTTGTGTGTGTGTGTGTGTGTTTGTGTGTGTGTGTGTGTGTGTGTTTGTGTGTGTGTGAGTGCGTGTTTTTTTGTGCCTTTGTGTGTGTTTTTTGTCTTTGTGTGGGTATGAAAGTTTTTTTGTATTAATGTAAGGTTATTTTTACTGTTTTTGAAAACCTTTTTTTTTCAAAAATATTTTCATCTCAAAAAGTTTACATGTCCATAAAACTTTTGCTAATTGGTTTTGAAAAAAATGGACAGTTGGAAAAAACACTCATGCAAAATTAATTTAGTTTTAAAATGTAAAAAGTTGATTGATCGATGAATGTAACAACAGTTACTTGAAACACGTTCAAAATGTACAAAATAAACGCAAATAGCATAGGAAAAAAAATAACAATTATGCAAATATGTCGAATATTTTGTAAAAAAATTATGTTTAATATTTAAAAAAGACTATGATAAATATTTTTAAAATACGTTGAATATGTGTTAAAAAACTGTGTTAAATACTTTTTAAATATATTTAGAATTTATATTTTAAAACGCTTGAAAAACTACTTTTTTATTCAAACCATATGTCAAAAATTAAAATAGGTTTTTTACTTTTCGAATGGCTGATGTGATCCTTATAAGATTTTCAACTGCACGAACCAATCAAAACTGTCAAATAATTTTAAATAACATTTATCAACTTCGCTAAATTATTCAAAGTTTCTACTTATTTTGATTCTGTTAATAAAATCTGTAAAACTTGTCAAAAACCTTTTTTGTTTCAACCCACTTTTATGTAGTTAAAAAAGTAGATTCTTCGACATTTTGTTCATAAAACAAACTAGTCAAATGGTCAAATAAATGTTATACTTTCATTGATTTTTAATCTTTAAGAAACCCGCATTGGAAAATAAAAACTCATTATTTAAAACAAAGTGCTTCATAAATAGTTTCAGTTTTTTTTCATTGGAAATTTTTTTGTCGCATGATCAGAGGGTGGGAAAAATGCTGTAACGTTTTGATTGCTTTGTGGAAAACTGTTAATTTAAAATTAAATATTTATTTTGCATACTCCATTTTTTCGTTTTTTATTTTTTTAATCTAAATCATTTTCCATTTTCACACATATACACACATAAAAACACATACAAACACACACAAAAACACACACAAACACGCACATGCACGCACACACTAATAATATAAAGTATTTGTATTAATTATTTACGAAGTTATAAGACATCGTTTGAAGCAACGCCTTTAGTTAATTATTCACACAGACATACAAACACAAACACACAAACAAACACATAAAAACAAACACACGCAATATACAAACCAAACACACGCAATATACAAACCAAACACACGCAATATACAAACCAAACACACAAAGAAATCTTTACAGACATAAGAACACATGCAAGCACACATACATGAAAGATACTTTCACAAATTAATACACATACCAAAAAACAAGAATATCAAAAAACACCCTAAAACGATTGACACATAACCAAAAAATCTATGAACCTGAAAAAAATGAAAAGAAAGATCATAAAAAAGTTGTAGACCAAAGATAAAAGGTAAAATGGACACGATGACGTAGGCAACAAAACCTATTTACAAAGATAAATGAAGCCATATTTTTTAACAACCGTCATAAATAAAGAAAAAATCACGAAAACAAAAACTGTTTTTGACGTGCTACTTTATTATATGCAAAAATCTCACCTTATTCATTTTTGTTTACTGTTTTCAAATGGTTGTATTCATTTATTATATATTATTATTTATTATACGTTATAATTTACTATTGCTAATTTTTTCATTATATTTGATATTTTTATTTATTATTTTTACCAAAAAAACAATTAATTAAAATAAAGAGCAGGCGCCAAAAAAAAGATCAAGAAACCTCTTTTTAGTGACACTACGTTAGGTGTGGCCAGTCCAACCTCAATCCTAAACCAACGCTAACCCTTATCAACCACAACCCTCACCACATTCGTCTCTTCAGCATCAATGACATCTTCAAAATGTGTCAAAGCAGCGCACATTGTTTTTTTGTTTTTTTTTAAATGAACATTTTGCTCTTCTATATATAAGTATTAGTAATACATTAAATTTGATATTATTGGTTTTAAAAAAATTAAATGTGCAAATTTTATATATTTTACCATTTCAATAAATTATGTTTAAATAAAAACTTTAAAATATAAATTAATAAACACACGAGTTTTTTAAAAATATGTTCTCTCGAGCACAATTTAATAAAATTGTATATTCTATTAAAAAGCAATTCATTTACTTATTAAACTTATTAAAATAAAAAGTTGAAATAATTTCGACACGAAGTGAATGGAGCTTATTTGTGAGAATAATAATTCTATGAATATCAAACTACCCCCCTCTCATTTTTTCCTTTCTCTCTCTGTCTCCTCTCCATTCATACACTCTTCTCTCCATTTAATATTCACACTCAATTATAAACTTTTGTACATATTTGATGACCACATCTCTAAAAGTTCCCTTATACACGTACACACGTAAACACACACACACATACACACAAACTAACCCACACACATACAAACACACACACACACAATCACACGCACACGCACACACACACGCACACGCACACACACACGCACGCACACGAACACACGTACACACACACACATTTTGTAAAAATAGGGTAGTATTAGTTTCACTTGATTTAAAATTTTCCCATTTTATTTTATATTTTAATTTTTAACGACTTCTTTTATATATTATTTAAGGTTATTGAAATATATTTCAAAGATCACTGAGTAAACTTGATTGAAAAATGAAATATGGAAGCAAAAATGTGAAAGAAATTGTTTCATGCATGAAAAAAACTTTCAGTTTATATGTTGATCAAACACACCCTCAAATCAATTGGAATCTACTTTAATATATAATTATCAGGTAATTAAGTAATTATTTTATTTCTTTAAACTCCCACTTACCCACCATTCGACACTCACACACCCACCGACCCTCACTCTTTCCAGCCACTACACCCACTCCACCCACTCCACCCACTCCACCCACTCCACCCACTCCAACCACTCCACCCACTCCACCCACTCCATCCACTCCACACATCCAACCACTCCACACACTCCACCACCCTTATATCACCTACCTTTTCAACCAAATTTTTTCTAAATATATTGAGACCACTTCACAAGATAATCCATGTACTGTCTCATGCCTTGCCGCTCTGATGATGTGAGGGTTCGTAAGTGGGTAGTTTGGGTGGCTGGGTGAGTGGGTAGATGATGGTTTAGTGGAAGGGTTGGTATGTGAGTGGGTGGGTAGGTGAGTTGGTGGGTTAGTGGGTGGGTTCGTGGGTGGGTGGGTTCGTGGGTGGGTGGGTTGGTGTGTGGGTTGGTGGGTGGGTGGGTTGGTGGGTTGGTGGGTGGGTGGGTTGGTGGGTGGGTGGGTTCGTGGGTGGGTGGGTGGGTGGGTTGGTGGGTGGGTTGGTGGGTGGGTGGGTTGGTGGGTGGGTTGGTGGCTGGGTGACTGGGTAGATGATGGTTTAGTGGAAGGGTTGGTATGTGAGTGGTGGGTGGGTGGGTTGGTGTGTGGGAAGGTAGATGGGTGGGTTAATAACCATTAATAAATCTTCTAGCTCCATCTTTCTCATTGGTTCTTTGACCCAACCAGCTCTCAGCCACAATATTTCCGATCATATTCACAAAATAATAAAGACAATTTTATTTTCATCTATTTACACTACACGTCACTGAACTATTAATACCACACTGCCAACTAACATCCTAACCCCCTAACCAGCATCCCACCCCTAACCAACACTCCACCCCTGGCAACACCAAACCCCACCCGACCAACCAGCCTCCCACTCCACCAACCAACACTTCCTTTCACCAGCCAACACCCAACCCTTTTGATCAACACTTCTACCCCACCAACCATCACACTACTCTACCAGCCAAAACCAACACCCCCCCCCCCCAGCATCACCACCAAAATCTTTGAAGATTCATTTTCTTCTGAAACAAGAATAAAGACGCCATAACGGCAGGCACGTTCTCCCTTTACGACGCCTACAAAGAAGCACAAAACCTGAAGCGAGATGGAGACATGTTCCACTCTCATGCCCCTTCTATTGTTTGTTCTAATGACGCTGCTGAATTATTGAACAGCTCCTTAAAGTACCGCCTGTCATAATTCTGTGTTTTAAAAGTTTTTTGGGCGGGTGGGGTGCTGTAGCATTTTTTATCTGGTTTAGAGTTAAGCTAGTGTTTTGGTTAGAGTTTAAATGTTTATGTTGAATTTGAAATCCAGTATTGTAAGTTGTTTTGGTGTTCATGGTGTAGGTAAACACGAATGGTAAATACAAACTATTCTCTTAATTGCATCACGATTAACGGATTGATTTCATTTTACCTTAGATAAAAACCACTACAAGAACGCCATTGGGTGGATTCGAAGCCGGAACCTTTGCATCGATGTTGTCCCGAAATTGAATGGAGACTCGTTTAGACTTACAAGCACCACTCCACTCCACTCCACGCGACAGATGTTGATTGAAGGCTTTTGCAAGACAATGGGACTCACAATACGAAAGAGTATAATGTAGAGACAATGTAGTATAGACTATAATGTATAGTATAATGTAGGGAATATAATGTATGGCTTCAATGAAATACAAAAAATAAAAAAATATATAAGAGATTGAAATTAAACATAAAAACACATTAAAATGAATGAGTTAAAAATATACACAAAGAATACAATAAAAGAAAATGAATTGAAATAAAATAAAATAGAATTAATAAAATAAAACAAAATAAGTTAAAATATAGAAAAAACTAATTAAATTACAATACAATAAAATGGTTTGAACATCATAAATAAATCAAATAAAATACAGTACCATAAATTGAAATACAATGCAAAAAATTAAATATTAAAACACTATGCCATACATTACTTTAAAATAGTATAAATATTAAATTAAGTAAATTAAATTAGAATGAAAGATACAATACCTTAGACGTTTTAAAATATATTATTTCACAAAACAATTCAATGAAAAGATTGAAGGCATTAAATTATTTTCGAATTCGTTACAATGGAAATAAGGGTTTGAACAACGTGTGAGTTTTTGTGGTGAGAGGGGAGTGGATGGAGTGGGTGCGGGTAGAGTGGGTGTGGGTAGAGTGGGTAGAATAGGTGTAGAGTGGGTGTGGGTAGAGTGGGTAGAATAGGTGTAGAGTGGGTGTGGGTAGAGTGGGAAGAATAGGTGTGGGTAGAGTGGGTGTGGGTAGAGTGGGTAGAATAGGTGTGGGTAGAGTGGGTAGAGTGGGTAGAGTAGGTGTGATTAGAGTGGGTGTGGGAAAATAAAATGTGGGTGGATGGGAGTGGTTAGAGAAGGTGGAGTTAAGTAGGTGTGATGGGTGTGGCTGGAGTAGGTATGCATGGAAAGGCATGGGTAAACTGGATGAAAGGAATTTGGATAAAGTTGGTGTTGGTGGAGGGTGTGAGAAGTAGAGTGGGTGAAGGAGATTGGTGTGTGGAAAAACTATGTGACCTTGAGCTCAAGTTTCATGTGTTTGAACAAATTATAAAAACTTTGAGGTGCAATTTCTCAGGAAACGAGTAAAGTTTTAGTTTTTTCATTTAAATAAAGCAATTAAAATGAGAGGAAAAGTTATTATCGACAAAATTAAAATTGTATATAGAAGAAAAATAAAGTATCGTGTCAAAAATGAAAAATGTTTTGGTCTTAAAATTAAGAAGAAAGTAAATATATATATATATATATATATATATATATATATATATATATATATATATATATATATATATATATATATATATATATATATATATATATATATATATATATATATATATATATATATATATATATATATATATATATATATATATATATATATAATAAACTCTATAATGTATAGCTATACCAAATAAACATTGCCTCCCGAATTTTCGATGCATTTTAAAGTTAACTGTAAATAATGCACCGCCTCGTTTTGAATAATTAATCAGTCTCTCATGAAAGTCTAATCTTCTTTAGTAATTACCTTGTAAAATATTGATGCGTCGGTCGTTCATTATTTAAATTATTCTAAATTATGGGCTGAGTTTTTTGTGTGTGGAAAAGTACGCGCTATTCTTTGTTGCTATTGCCTCGTGATGGTGTCGTTATGTGTTTTATGTTATTTGTTGTTGTTGTTGTTGTTGACCCTGACTGATGAGATATCAGTTCTCACGACAACGAAAATTCCAATAACAAACAACAACAAAAGTACTACTTACCACTGGTAAGTTACCAGCATAGCAACAACACATAGCAACAACACATAGCAACAATTCTGATGAATATAACAAAACATATTTTCGGATCTGTTTTACATTTCCGTCACAAACAAAGGTTTACATGGAACTCGGTAATTGTAAACATAAACAACAACAGCTGATGGCACTTTTATTTATTTGTTTGCATCAGCTTTTGTTTGGTCTCTAACAATTACAAAAAGCGGCAATTTTTTAATTGAAATTTTGGCAAACTATTTGAAATTACGCCTGCAAAATAAAAATAAAAGTGCCATCAGCTGTTGTTGTTTATGTTTACAATTACCGAGTTCAACGTAAACCTTTGTTTGTGGCGGAAATGTAAAACCGGTCGATATTTTCACGAGGCGCTTCCACAGTCCTCGTCAGCTACTAGGCGACGTCAGGAATCGAACTCACGACGTTCGGAGTGGTGAGAGATATCTTCTCATCTAAACCATCGTTCAGAAAAAAACTATTTAAATAAAAAATTTAAATTATAAATAATTAGCAAAATAGTCAGAATAATTGAAAAGGTGAATTCCAAAACCTGTTAAGTACATATTTTCGACAATTGAGTTATCATACCTATTAGCTTGAAAGTCTTCATTAGCATGTTTTCAGAAAGTGGGATTTCTAAAAGCGGTTAAATGGCACTTTTATAAGCTCTAGAAAAATGTGTTTACAGTCAAAAACTGTTAAGTACGTGTATGCGTGACTTCCATAACCCGTTAAGTAGACCAGATTAATGAGAAAGATCTTGATTATTGACTATTTTATTGATAATTGATTTTTTATTATTTTATAAATATTTGGCCAAAAAAAGGTTTTTTTAAAAAAAGTTGAAACTTAATTGTTGTAAATTTATTTTTTTATAAAAAATTGCTTCATGAACAGTATATGTCTTTTTAAAAATTCGTTTTATTTGAAAATCTATTGCATTACAGGCACAACATGATAAATATATGAATGTTCGTTCCAAAACCAGTTAAGTACAATTACAACCTAAGTATTTGGCGCTTGATGAAAACTGTGATTTTAAATGTATAGCTTAACTAAGATTATTTAATATGTTCTTGCAATATAATAATCAAATTGTGGATTACTGGCGTTAATTTAGTTGTAGGAGTATTTTCATGTCTGTAGGAGTTTACGTTTTTGTACTTAACAGGTTTTGGAACTCACCTACTTAATTGTGCATATGCATTTATCTGTATGTGCGTGAATCTAAGTGTATGTGTGTGGATGTGTGTACGTGTGTGTGGATGTTTAAATATATAAAGATATATATAAATGGGAGAGGGTATATAATGCAGGAGGTGTTGTTGCGATTCGTTTCTGACGTGACTTGAAGAGTGCAAGTCGTCTTTTCTATTGTTGTCTTTGCCGCTGTTTTTCAAAATATTTAAAAATATTCATAAAAAGGTTTTATAAATTTTAGTTTTTTATTATTAAATAAACTTTAATTGCTTGCAGCAAATAATTAAATCAATTCAAAATCATCAATTTGACAGAGCAAGCCTTGAAATGTCAGAGTCGCCACAGCTGGGAGACAAGAACATGGTTTTGGAAGCAGTGGTCGTGAAGGAAGAAATAGTCGAGATTGATGGTTTGCAGCAGATGCAACAGCAACAACAACTTCAACAACAACAGCAACAACTGCAACAACAACTGCAACAGCAACAGCAACTACTACAACTGACCCAGTCACAGTTGAGTAGAAGAAGACCTTACGTTAGAACTGCAAATCGAAGTCAGTCGGAAAACTGTGTTTGTGAGGTGAGATCGCTTTTAAGAATAATGTTTCTGCATTTAGACCATTTATCCCATCACATAAAGCGTCGCCCATGCTATCAAAAACCCCATCATCAACAACACGCTATCATTAACTATACCACATTACTACCACCACCAACCACACCAAACATCAAAGCCACAAAAACCTCACCAACCACAAAAACCTCACCAACCACAAAAACTTCACCAACCACAAAAACCTCGTCAACCACACTAACTCAAACCACAACCAACCACACCAAGCTCACCAACCACACTAACCCCAACCACAACCAACCACAACCAACCACAACCAACCCCAACCAACCACAACCAACCACACCAACGACACCAACCACACCAACCACACCAACCACAACCAACCACAACCAACCACACCAACCACAACCAACCACACCAACCACACCAACCACAACCAACCACAACCAACCACACCAACCACACCAACCACAACCAACCCCAACCAACCACACCAACCACAACCAACCACAACCAACCACACCAACCACACCAACCACACCAACCACAACCAACCACAACCAACTCCAACCAACCCCAACCAACCACAACCAACCACAACCAACCACACCAACCACACCAACCACACCAACCACAACCAACCACACCAACCACACCAACCACAACCAACCACAACCAACCACAACCAACTCCAACCAACCCCAACCAACCACACCAACCACAACCAACCACAACAAACCACACCAACCACACCAACCACACCAACCACAACTAACCACAACCAACCACAACCAACCACAACCAACTCCAACCAATCCCAACCAACCACACCAACCACAACCAACCACAACTAACCACACCAACCACACCAACCACACCAACCACAACCAACCACACCCACCCCAACCAACCACAACCAACCACACCCACCCCAACCAACCCCAACCAACCACACCAACCACAACCAACCACAACCAACCACAAGGTATGCCAGGGCGAACTACCACGCTACGAGATCCTTCTCCAACACAAACTCCTCCACTTCAACTCCTCTCACGTCTGCTACGCGTGCGATTCATACTTTGTCTCGGTCGAAAACCTCCTACTGCACATGACCTCCGTCCACCGAGACATCCTTGTCGCCTACCCTAAGGTCCACACTTTTACATTTAGATTTTTTTTACTTGGATTTTTTTATTGGGTTTCACAAAGTTTTTTATGAGATTAAATAATTTATTATTCAATGAAGTTTTTACAAAATTTAATTTATTTTGATTTAACCGTCTCAAAGTCAACTTCATCTTCAATCATCTTCACAAATACTCCCAGAACACCATTTAAACCTACCCTAAAACCCCACGTGTGTCTTATACATAGTGTTTTACCGTATAAACACACACTACAAGTATTTCACCTCTTTCTCACCCAACATATACACACACCTAATATTCTGGAATCATCACCATCAAAAACCACCTTTCACCACCACTGCTAAGGATATCCCACCTTCCCCAACCATTATCATTATCACCACCTCCCACTACTTTTGAAATTCACTTCTTTTTCTCACCATCACAACCCTCACCACCTCCCTTTTTTCCAACCATCACGACAGGGTGACGCGTTCGTTTGTCCGGTGTGTGTTCAACGCTTCTCGTCGAGCAAATCCCTCCTAACGCACCAATCGCTCCATTATCCATCGAGGAAGAACCAGGATTTCCTCTGCTCCATCTGTTCCACTGATTTGAACTCCTGTCGGGAGCTGCTGAGTCATTTGAGCAGTTCTAAGCACAAGGAAATGAAGGTTGGGGGTGGGTGGGGTGGGGAAGAGGTTTGTGGAAGAGGAGGGTGTAGAAAGAGAGAGGTGTAGAAGAGAGGATGTGGAAGAGAGAGAGTGATGTTAAGGATGTGGAGAGAAAAAGAGAAGTGATAGTGAAAAAACATTTTTTTTGAACAAATGTATATTTGCGTAGCGGTGTGACTAAGGTTTTAGGGTGTTATTGCACTGTTAAATGCGGAAAGAATGGGAAAATTTTTGAACTTGGTAAAGTATGAACGCAATTAGATTCCATGAGACAAGATCATTTTTATAATATTTAAACTGAATGTAAACAATCAACCTTGAGCCATTCTAAACCACTTTACAAAACTTTCACTCCTTTCTTTTTCAACCAAACCATTCCCAACCACCTCTTTCTTCTCCACCAAACCCCCTTTCTTCCACCCTTCTATTCCTTTTTCCAACCAAACCATTTTCCAACCAACCCATTTTCCAACCCCACCATTTTCCAACCAACCCATTTTCCAACCAACCCATTTTCCAACCAAACCATTTTCCAACCAAACCATTTCCCAACCAAACCATTTTCCAACCAACCCATTTTTCAACCAAACCATTTTTCCAACCAAACCATTTTCCAACCAACCCATTTTCCAACCAAACCATTTTCCAAACAAACCATTTTCCAACCAAACCATTTTCCAACCAAACCATTTTCCAACCAAACCATTTTCCAACCAAAACCATTTTCCAACCAAACCATTTTCCAACCAAACCATTCTCCAACCAAACCATTCACCAACCAAACCATCTCCTGACCCACGACGCAGATAAAGCTGCAGAGCATCTTTATCTGCATCGACTGCAGATCGGTCTTTGCCAACAGAGACGCCTACGCCTTCCACATGATGATGAGGGCCCAAAATGAGGTTTGTGGGTCGCCCAACAATAAGAACAGCAACCTCAACAGCAACAACAACAACAACAACATCAGTCTTCTCAACAATATTTTTAACAACAATAGCAACAACAGCAACAATTTAAATAGTAACAGCAACAACAACAGTTTACCATACGATTCAATCGGGGTTGGAAACCAGGGGATGCTTGATGAGAAGGGCAGTGGTGGTGGTGGTGGTGGTAGTGGTGGTGGTAGTGGTGGTGGTGGTGGTAGTGGTGGTGGTATTGATGGTAGTGGTAGTGGTGGTGGTGATTACTACAACTTTAAAGGGCTGGGTGTTGGAGAAGTGGATGAATATGCAGGTGGTGGTGGTGGTAGTAGTAGTGGTGGTGGCGGTAGTGGCGGTGGTGGTGGTGGGAGTGGTGGTGGCAGTAGTAGTAGTATCAAGGTGTTGTTTTCCAATGGCAAACTCTCCAAGCACAGCCCCAGTGACGAACGAGTGATGATGAAGGGTGATGATGATGATGCCGACAACAACAGCAACAATAATAATAATTATAATCATCATCATAACCCACATGATTATAACAAAAAAGTTAACAACACATACCACAACATCAACAACAAAAACAACAACAATGATGATGATGATGGTTTACTAAAAAAGCAACAACAACACATGTTGTTGCTTAGCTCCTCCCCCCTCCTTCAATCATTTGCTTATGAAGCGCTACAACATTTGAAACGAAAGCCATTAGTCATATCCCCCCTTAAACACTCCTACCCCCCCTCCCCCCACCCCTCCCCCCATCCTTCCTCCCACCATTCCTATGATAATGAAGGGGGTGATAATGATTCTGAGGTTTATGAAAAGAATAACAATTATAAAAATGATTATAAAAATAACAAAGACAACAACAACAACAATCATAATAATAATAATGTGTATTTTAATTATAAAGATGCTACAAAACACGGTGAGTATAGCTTTGATAACAAAAGAAAAATTGAAAACAACAATAACAACAACAGCAATAACAAAATTAACAATAGCAACAATATAAATAAAAACAATAATAACAATAGATTCAAGGTAGATGACGTATCAGAGAATGAAGACTATATCGAGGGTCATGGTAATGATGGTATGGACAGGGATGTACCAAACAACATAAACAAAAATAAAAACCAGAATAATCATCGATTTAAGAAAACCAATAACAAAAATGATCATTGCAAAGTTAATAATAACACTAGTAATAGTAATAATGACTTGACCAGCAGACCCAACTCCAACATCAGTGTAAGTTCTCTTGAAGAAAATAATTTCCACAATAATAATAATAATAATAATAATAATAATAATAATACTAACAATAAAAATATTATTAATAGCAAAGTGGATAAATTAAGAAATAGAAATGATAAAAATGGAAAAATTCATAATGGCGATGGTCCTGATATCAGTTGTGACGTGACGAAGCTGCCTAATCCAGGTAGATTAATGGAGGAAAAAAATTAGTCATTCAAAAATTCGAAATTTTAATTTATTCTTAATCAATTTATTTGAAATAAAATTAGTTTAAATCTGCATTAATAGGAATGTGAAGTGATGTGAGTATTCTCAATTTTTTGTCATTTATTCAGCACACCATTAGTATCATTTAAACTCCAATAATTAATAAAAAAGAAAAAGTTATTTTTTAATTAATTTAATTCATTGCATTGTAGAACAACAACAGCAATATCCAAGCAACTACAACAGCAAACACCTTCTGAGTCAACAACAACAACAACACCTCTTCAACTTCTGGCTCTATTTTCTAGGTAACTTGTGTGGCTGCGTGAATAATCCATGAATTCAGTAATATTTTATATATTTATTTAATCTTTTATTTTATTTATTTTTATATTTATATTTCATTTCTTTCTATGTTTATATTTTAGATGTTATTTATTTTTATATTATTATTTTTTTATATAATTATTTCGTTTTTCTTTCGTCTTTTATTTTGTCTTTTATTTTATTTATTTCTATATCTATTTTTAATAGAACACATCTTAAATTATTCACGAGATGAAAAAAATGTAGGGCTGTCCTATATATATATGTTCCATACCATTTAATAAAGAAAGAAACTCTAGTTACTTTACAACAAATCTATGTAAATTTTTTCTTTTTCCATATTCAAAAATGGCAAAAATATTCTAGAATAGAATTAAAGTTAGGGTAAGTTTCTTTACAAAAAAGTAATACTTAATTGTAAAGTTTTTATCGGTCGGTGTCATTCTAAAACGGGACGAATTCTAAAATCCGCTCACGAAATAAATATAAGCAGTTATGAGAATATTCTGTGCACTGTAGTGTGCCGGACTTCCAACCGTTTTTGTGGTAAAAATCTTTTTCAAATTGACACCACTATACTAAACTGTTATACTTTCAATGCTCTACACAATCAATTTATTATTATTTTTAATTTTGTAGATACGCATTTCGTGCTGAACAACAACGTTTTTCCTGAGAGAAAAACCAAGAAAAACGACGAAAAAACGCAAGAAAGCCAAATCAATGACAAAACCACTCATTTTCCAAAACTCACAGCAAACAACAACAAGCACAACTATGGCATCATGAACCACCACAACTTCACAAACAAAGACGACGACAACGAGGCTGGCAACTCAACTCAGAAACCACAATCAGCTGCTCAAAACGCTAAAGAACAGGGTAAAAACAAAAACTCTGACTCTCCATCCCTCCACCAGTCGCTCTTTCCACTCCATCCATTCCTCCTCCAATCCTCCACTCCTTACAATTTCACTTTTGCTGATGCTTACGAAAGTTTAAGAATCAAGGCGAAGTCTTCGGGATTGGAAGGGGCGGGTGGAAGTCAATTCGGGGAAGCTGGTCATTTGATTGGGAGGCGTGAGAATATCAGAGGTGGAAATGTTGGAGGGAGGAAAGCAATGAAAAGAGCATTCGATTACTCCTACAACAAAGACAACAACTACGAACAACAACGAGTTTCTTATAATAACTATGGCAACAACAACAAATACAACAAAAAACAAACCACACAACAACAACAACAACAAGCCACAAAAACAAATATTGGGAGGCGGTGGAGAAGATGCTTCTCGGAAGAGGACTTGCACTCGGAGACACACCACCGCAAAACGTTTGGGAAGATGGAGAAGGATGAACACAACAATGAGTACCGTTTTCATGACGGCAGTAGGAAAAACAATGATTATGATAGAGGTGGTGGTAATACAGGTGTTAGGAATAGTGGTGGTGGTGATAGTAATAGTAGCAGATTAAATCTTCCCTTAATCAGACCGTTGTCTCACCAGAACCCCATTACAAGTACGTCCTTTAATGGATGTGAAAGGAGTGCTTATGGACGTGAAGGTATTGATAGATATGATAATGGTGGTGATGGTGGTGCTGATGATGATGGCTGTCGTGGTCACTATTCGAGAGGTTATAGTAATAGTTTTTGTAGCGTAAATGAAAAGAAACTAGACTTGCTTCAACGCAAAAATGATGATGAAACAACAGCAAGTTTGGGAGAGAGAAAAAGAAACTTAGGCTTAAATAATGATGATAATGATATCAACAATGATGATGATGGTGATGATATAAACGGAACATTGGATGATGACAAAGAGATGAAAGACTGTACTGAAAAGATGATAGAAAACGAAGAAAGTAAAGGCAAAGTCAGTGCAAGTTTTGGTTCTCTGCCAAGAAAATATGACCAACAATCAAATACCATCAAAGATTCTATCTACAAGTATCAGGGTGAAGGTTTGGTTGGTAGAGAGGATGAATGGAATACAAGAAGCACAGACCTACAAGACTTGTCTGTCCACGGTTAGCTAGTATTTATAATTTTGTTTTTTTCTCATTTATGAATAGCGTAAAACATCATGTATAAGACGCACGCAGTATTTTAATGCTAAAAAGGAGAAAACAGAAATCATGAAATTTATTTTAAGAAATAAAAAAAAGATAATTAATTTATTAATTTGTATTCATAAATAATACTGGCATTGCAATATTCTTTGAAACTATTACTTTTTCGTAAATTTATTTTATCCCGATGCTGCTAACACTTTATCGTTGGCTTTTTCAAGCTTCTTATGCTGTAAAACCCGTGTATGGGACGCACGCACCTTTGAAAGCGAAATTAAAAGATTCAAAAGCGCGCGTTAGAATGATGTTCTGGAACAGTGGTTCTTAAACTTTCTGAAGCCAGAGACCATCAGGCCTCACTTTTTATATAAATCCGCGCACCACGACTTTAAAAAACTAGGTTTTAGGGGGGTTCTAGAATTGGCAGTTTCATTATTTCAGATACATTTTTTTCTCTTATTATAATTTAGCATACTTTATAAAAAAAGAAAACTCATTTATATTTCCACTGATCCTCCAGAAGCACTGGTTCCAAGGCATTATTACGGACAGCGAAAAAGAAGTAAAATGGTAGTTGATGAAGAAAGGAACCTGAGCGTTGGTGATGATGATGATTTTCATAATAAATATGATGATAATGATGAAGATTTGATTAAAAGAGATGAAATAACGAAAGATAAAAATGAAAATAAAATGATTGGTGACGTGAGCGATGCAAGAGTGAAGGAAGAGGTTTCTGAGGTTTGTGGAAGAGAAAGAAAGAATAAAAGAGGGAGAGATGAAAAATATGGAGAGTTGAAAAAACAAACCCGATGCGTGGTGAAAAGAAAAATGGAAGACAAAGAAGATTCCATCGAAGATGCTTCAGAAAATGCTCTTGAAAAGTTTGGTGAAAGCAGTGCAGAAGAAAATGTGGAAGCACCAATGGGAAATGATTCAGAGCAAATTTCGCAAGAATTGATTCAGAGGCTCACCTCGAAAGCTCAATGGAGACACCCCCTACAACCTCCATCAACTCATCATGACACCCCCCCTCTGCAACAAGCCTCTCCTGCCCAACTCTCGCCACCCACCACTGACAAATCTTCTTACCTTCCCAACAAAACGCCACCTTTCTCCACCATCAACCAAAATCCTTTCACCACCAGCGCCACACCAAGCGACACAGAAGACATTCTCTCTTTCGTCACTCGCCACCAGGACCGCATGGACCTGTGCAGACACTGCGGCATCATCTTCAGCGACCGCTTGTCGTTCTTCCTGCACGTTGGACTTCACAACTTCAACGAGCCTCTTCAGTGCAACCTCTGCGGCTTCCGATGCTCTTCCGTGAGAGAGTTCACCTCTCACATCATCCACTACTGACCACCTTCTTTTGACCGGCTTCTTCCGCTTCTTTGCCGTTATTTACCTCTTTATATTGCTATCGCCCCCTCTAACCCCCTATAGAAATCTAACTGTTGACATGTCTGACGTATTTTATTTTTTAAAATGGCCTCTTTTAAATCGATTTTTCATCCATATTCAGCACTACATTCTAAACTAGGCGTGTATTGCTTCGACTAGAGTTTAGGAAGTATTAACAGAAACCTCAGAAAAGATGCTAACGAGATTTCGCCCTTTTTCTTTAACTTCCAAAAAGTTATAATTGTTCGAAAAAAGATGGGGCTAGTAGTGAACTAAAGCTGGAGTACATATGATGATGATGATGTGGATGATGATGATGGTGGTGGTGATGATGATGTTGATGATTCCAATGATGATGTGATGATGATGTTACATAAAATTGAGCAACTCTCCATATTGCTTCAAAATAAACACTAATTTTGTTGAATTTACAGAAAAATTAATAATATTAATAAAGAATTTAGGCTAATAATATGCCATTTAATACTCTAAAACTATTTATATTTAAATTATAAGAAACTAAAAAAGTTAATAAAAAAGAAATAAGTGTGCTAGTAAGTCCCAATTATGCATTCCTTGTTTGGTTTTGTTTCATAATAATTACTTTAGACCAAATCATATATTACATCGTGTTTACTGTAACAAATTTAGTTTACATTGTTTTACATTGTATTTAGTAAAGCCGGAAAAATGTTGAAATTGTAATTTTTGTAAAAATGTAAATGAATGATTACATGTAACTCATGCTTGTATGCTGACGCAAAAGCACGTAATGCGTTTCAATGAAAACGACAAAATATTTATTTTAAAAACTTTTTGTTTTTTATTTTCTTAATTCATTTGCTTTTATTGAATTTTTAAAAAAAGTTTTAAGAAATAATGAGATAATTAATCAAAAAAAGGAAACAAAACCTCAAAAAATATTTTTTACACAAATTGGCTGTTTCAAATATTACCCAGGGAAGTTCTTCCAAAGCCATTTATTCTCCTGAATTATTCATCCACTTTTGAAAACTTGAAATTTCTTAGTGGTGCTTCGAAGTGTAAATAATTAAAAAATTGTCCTTGCAGTGTCCATCACTCAGAGCGCCTATTAGGGCGTTTTAAAGTCTGAATATTTTATATCCACGTTTTGCGAACCAATTTGCAAGGCTGCTCTTGCTGTTTGAATGTAATGGAAAATAGGGGTTTTTAGGTGTTTTTTCGTTGTTTTTTTACGTTTTTATGATTAATATTTATTTTAGGTTATTAGTTTTGATGGTTTAAAAAAATGGAAAGACCTTTTTTAAAACAGAAAAACAATTTGAAAGTTTTTTCACGTTAATTTTTAAATTTTAAAAAATGCTAGCAGCTTCTGAAAGGTGGAAAAAAACTTTATTTTGAAAAAAATTATTTATGCAAAAAGTTTTTAGTTTTTTTCATAAACCAAATTTTTTTCGTTATTTTGACTTTGAATAGTATATATTTTTTTACAAAAAAACAAAAAACGAGTTTTTATTACATATTTTTTTTAACTCAAAAACTTTTTTTTTATCTCAAAAAAACTACAAAATTACTTCATAATACCATTCAAGTTTAAACCTCTCAACATCTTAAAATATAATTAAAACCAAACTAAAACCCTTCAAGTTTAATCTCCCTGATCTCCAGTCATGCGCTATGATGATGATGATGATGATGATCACTCCATGCCACGTGACCTCAACAAAGCATCACGTGTGTGTGACGTCATCAACCACGTCACGCCCATCCACCAACAGGCCCTTCATCTCTTGGCGGACCTTGGTGATGGTTGTATTGTCATGTAGAATGTTGTAGTTATAGTGGTTGTTGTTTTTGTTGCTGTAATGGTGGTTGTTGTGGTGGTTATAGTGGTTGTTGCTGTTGTTGTTGTTGTTGTTTTAATGATGGTTGTTGTTGTGGTGAAATGGTGGTAGTTTTTGTTATGGTTGTTGTTATTTTAAATTGGTGGTTGTGATGGTGAATTGGTGCTGGTAGTTGTGATGGTGAAGCGGTGGTAGTTATGGTTACACAGTTGTGATTGTCATGGTGAAGAAAAGGACAAAACGACCGATTAAACTCATTCTCATCAATTAAGGTCCGATAAATGTTTAAACGGACTTAATCTGAACGAACCATGGCGTAAAAGCGTTCCTTCTGCTTGATCCGAGAGTAAAGATCACCATCAAGACATTCTCCAGACTGCAGGTGGTTTACATTTCATGGAGATTTTAATAGAATTAATGGAATTAGGCTCATATTATTAATAATATTATTTTAATTATATTAAATTAAAGCTCATATTAATATTAGTTTAAAATATAACAAACTATGAAATAACTGCTCAATTAGTAAATTACAAAAATAACTGTCAAATGATATAATTGATATATTTTTAAAATATAAAAAACTCCTAAATTAATAATTTATTTTAGGGCTGCTTAAATTTGAAATCCTAACCTCCTCATCTTTTCCTTCTTCATCTTGTCCTTCTTCCTCTCCTCCATCTTCCTCTCCAACCTTCTCCCGCGCATCTTTAGGCTTCTTACTTTTCATCTTTTCACGCTTTTGTGACTTCTCAACCCTAAGCGAATTTACCTTGGTTAAAACCTCTCCAGTTTCCATGGCAGCCTTAGTAGCAACTGAAACCTTCCTAGTTTCCATGGCAGCAGCATTTACATAAGTTTCGTGGTGGAGATCAACTTTGTCTGCCATTAGACACACCATGTTTCGTCTGTGGTGGTGTGATGGCTGCTTACGTGATGTGGAAGTTGCGGTGCAAAAAATTGTTCAGCTTCAAAATGAACGCCGCACTCAATGACGGCTCCACCCATAATTTAAAAAGATTAAAAAATGTTTCATGCTGTCCACCTCTTGCCATCAGCCAACACCGTCACCCTCCACCCCCAAGCACCCACACAACCCATTTCCCACCAGCATACAACCCTCTTCCACAACCCACTCTCTACAATCCTCCTTCCACCACCCTCCACCCCACCATCCACCTTCCCCCCTCCCACCAAGCACCCACCATCCACCCTCCCCACCCCACCAAGCACCCATCATCCACCCTACCCCCCCCCCCCCACCAAGCACCCACCATCCACCCTCCCCACCCCACCAAGCACCCACCATCCACCCTCCCATCATCCACCCTCCCATTTCCCTTCTCCCCCCCCCCCAAGCCCCCACCATCCACCCTCCCCTCCCCACCAAGCCCCCACCATCCACCCTCCCCTCCCCACCAAGCCCCCATTATCCACCCTCCCCACCCCACCAAGCACCCACCATCCACCCTCCCCACCCCACCAAGCACCCACATCATCCTGCTCTTGTTATCCAGGGGCAAAGAACACAGGCGTGAGTAAGACATGGATACTTCTATTTGATGCAGTCTCTCTAAAAACCTCTCAGCCTCCTCCTTATCCTCCCCCTCTCCATCCTTTTCTCTATCCATCCCTCCATTCATTCCTCCATCCATCCCTTCATCCTTCTTTCCATCTTTTTTAGGATGAGTGGCTTGCTTGTCTTCTGTCTTTTCCGTGTTTTTAGCAGCATTTTCGTTTTCTTTTTTATTAACTCCATTATTATTATTTTTATTTTTATTTTTATTATTTTTATTATTTTCTTGATTCTTCTCTTTTTGCTTTGATTCGGTGATCAGTGAAATCAACTGTGAGTTTTTCATTGTACAAATTTTAAGATTATTGCACACACACACACACACACACACACACACACTCACACACACACACACACACACACACACACACACACACACACACACACACACACACACACACACACACACACACACACACACACACACACACACACACACACACACACACACACATACACACACACACACACACACACACAAAAACACACACACACACACACACAAACACACATACACACACACACACACATACACACACACACAAGCACACACCTTGTCAATTGCTGCCACACTTCCATCCCACTCTTCCCACCTGTCCACCATTTCAACCCAACTTTCTTCACCACTCACACCCCTCTCCCCACCACCACCACCACCACCAAGATCATCATCACCCCCATTACCCCCATCATTATCATCCCCACCCCCATCATCATCATCATCATCATCTCTCAGAGTCCTCCCCTTCATTAAGTAGCTCCCAGCGATAGGGAAAGTGCTGGCCAATGGGTAGTTCGGCTTCAAGAAAAAACTATTCCCTCTCAACTCCCTCCTCACAAACAAAATGGGCTTCCAGTCCAGATTATTCGTTGTCTTTGATGCGATTCGGTTGTCTAAGAGACACCTCAAGTAAGCGACATTGCGTAAGGCGCCACCAGAAGCGTCTGTCGTTGCAGCCGTGGTGATGTCGTTGTTGGAAGGGATGACGTAAGTGTGTGACGTGTCATTTTTTTGTTTATTTTCGTGATTTTTGTTGACATCATCATCAGTTTTTGAGCTTTGAGTTGTGTAATCATTACCACCACCACTATAAATACCACCATTATTAACACCAAAACCCCCACCACTATAACCACCACCATAACCACCAGCACCACAACTACCATCATAACCACCAGCACCAACAGCTGCAGCATCTCCATCATCCACCAATACAACAACATTAAAAGCTTCTTTCTTCATCTTGAGCAGATAAGCCATGACGTCATCGTAGAGGTGATTCAGCTGGTCGTATGTCTCTTTGGAGAAGATGAACTGGGGGGGGGGGGGGGAGGTTGAAGTGGGTTGTTGTTGGGGTGGAATGTTTACGTGTTGTTGTTGTTGGGTGTTGTGGTAGATTGTTGTTGTTGTTGTTGTTGTTGTAAAGTTTGGGTGTTGTTGTGGTTGGTGTTGTGGGTAGTAGGTGTGATTTTTTGTTGGTGTAGAAACAAATTCATTTGTTATTTTAAGAACTCTTAGTTCATTTTTGATTACCACCAGGACAATCAAACTAGTGTGTTTTCTTGGGGTATCGCATATTAAACACCTACCTCCCCATTTAAACTCCCCCTTCATTTCTTCCTCCTTCCACTTCTTTCAACTCCCATCTCCTCCAATCCCCTCCTCCTTCCCCCCTCGAACACCCTCCAACCCCCCCCTCGCCCACTTCTTTCAACTCCCAGCTCCCCTCCTTCCCTCCCTCCTTCCCACCTCCAACAACCCCCCCCCCCTCCTTCCTTCCCTTCTTCCCGCCTTCAACAACCCCCCCCTCCTTCCCGCCTACAACCCCCTCTCCTCCTTCCCACCTCCAACAACCTCCAACAACCCCCCTCCCCCCCCCTCCAACAACCTCTCTGTTTGCCCTCGAAAATGCTTCTCTGGCTCTCCCAGCAGCAGATAGTGGTGGTGCTGATGATGATAGCGTCTTTAATGGTGCTGATAATGATCTTGCTATGACGTCATTGACAACTCCGAGACACACCTGCCTTGCCTTTCTTTCCAGTAAAGTGTTCTGCATTGATTTGTGACCAATTCAAACTCTAAAAAAGATCAAATTAACAAAAATGCTTTCCATCAACTCTTTCCGAACCATTCATCTCTCTGCCTGCTCCAACCCACGACCCTCCAACTCACTCCACCACACTCCCCCCAACCACTCCCCTCCCCCTTCCACTCCAACCCACTCCACAAGCCCACTTCCCCCCTCAACCCACCTCACCCCCTTTCCACTCCACAAACAACCCCCCCCCTCACTCCACCCTCCTCCCACCCACCTCAATCTGCCTCTTCACGTGGTACTTATCATCCTCCATAATGGCATGCCCCCTCAAAACCAACACCATCTCCCCACCCCTCAGTATGCGTGGTTGAGTGTACAGCACCCACTTCTCACTGTACAACCCTTTAGTGGTGGTGATGATGATGGTGGTGGTGGTGATGATGATGATGATGGTTGTGATGGTGATAATGATGATGATAATGATGATGAGGATTTATATTTGAGGTTAGAATACTAGCTGTTAGCCGTATTAAAAATAGTAATTAAGAGTTAATTACAAATTGGATCGTTCATCTTAATATTAATTATTTAATTGTTTTAATTGTCAATTTAATGAGTTAATTAATTTAAATGAAGAAATACAAACCAGGTGATGTACTCTTGAAGAGAATGTGTATTGTGAGTTTTTGAGAGGGTAGTAGGGTGCCTGGTTGAATGGATGGATGAATGCATGGATGGATGCATGCATGGATGCTTGGTTGGATGGATGCATGGATGCATGGATGAATGCATGGGTGGATGCATGGATGCATGGATGTATGCATGGATGGATAGATGGATGGATGCATGGATGGATGCATGGATGCATGGATGGATGGATAGGTGTCTGGATGGATGGATGGACAGATGGATAGATGAATGCATGGATGGATGCATGGATGGAAGCATGGATGGATGCATGGGTGGATGCATGCATGGATGTATGCATGGATGGATAGATGGATGGATGCATGGATGGATGCATGGATGCATGGATGGATGGATAGGTGTCTGGATGGATAGATGGACAGATGGATAGATGAATGCATGGATGGATGCATGGATGGAAGCATGGATGGATGCATGGGTGGATGCATGCATGGATGTATGCATGCATGGATGTATGCATGCATGGATGGATAGATGGATGGATGGATGGATGGATGGATGGATGGATGGATGGATGCATAGATGGATGGATGGATGGATGGATGGATGGATGGATGGATGGATGGATGGATGGATGGATGGATGGATGCACCTGGTCTGGAGTCAAAGTAAAAGTTGGATTGTGGAGAATTCTCGAGACCAAAGTGCTTTTTCTTGTCGGCTCTCTATGGTGATAGTGATGATAACGATGTTGGTTGTAAGTGTCTATTTATGTCACTAGCTTTCCACGCTTAACCCCATTCTAACCCACCACCACCACCCTAACCCAACAGCACCATAACCACCACTAATCATACACCACACCCACCCACATCCACTTACTCACCACTCCCACCCACCTCCAATCACTCACCACCCCCACCCACCATTCACCCACTCACCATCCACTCCCACCACCCACCCACTCACGATCCAGCGGTAATACACAACAGTGGTTCCACAGTTTGAAATCTCAAATATCCTTTCATCCACTGCCCCCACCACACCCTCCAACAACACCCTCTCCTCCACCTCGAATTGCATAACTTTGTTGTTGCTTTTGGTATTGTTGGATTGATTTTTGTTGTTGTTGTTGTTTTTGTTGTTGTTGCTATCATTAGCATAGTGATTTTTAACAGCCTGCGTGAGCGCTTCCAAAGTTTCGTCATCATTATCATCATCATCATCAACTTCTTCATCAACACCACCATCGTCATCATACGTAACTTCATTATGGCAATCATCATCATCATCTTCATCTTCATTTTCTTCTTCTTCTTCTTCACCATCTTCTTTTTTCTTCTTTTCTTTCTTCCTTCCTTTTTCTCTCTTCTCATCATTATCATAACTAGTACTATTATCAGCAGTACACTTTTCGAAAGTGTCATCACCAGCAGTAGAAGGATAGCCATCATCATCATCATCATCATAATCATCATCATAATCATCTCCATCCTCATCATCATTATCATCATCCTTTTCCTCGCAATCATCATCATCGCCATCTCCATAGTTATCCTTCCAGGTGAGTAAATGACTTCCAAACATAACAGCTGGTCCATCCAAACTACTACCACGAACATTTGTAATCACCTTTTCACTCTCATCATCATCATCACCACCCTCACCACCATCATTACCATCATCACCGTCATCATCTTCATCATCATCGTCTTTTGTTTTCAGTGTTTTTATTTTTGTTGCAGATTCATTCTTAATACAACAACCGAAGTCGTTGTTGCCAACACTGTTGTAGTTGTTGTTGTGTGGCAGATTGGTGACGGTGGTGAGGTTTGTGTTGAGTTGTTGTCTTAGTTGCTTGTTTTGGCCGAGAACCACCAAGTTGCTGGCGTCCTGGAGTGGCAGTGGTGGGGCGATAGTGTGGTCATTATGAGTTGAAGATTAGTTGGGTGGTCCTGGTGATGATTAACTGATTATAATTATAATTTAAAGTAACTCGAATCGCCATCACAACCAATAACAGCAACCATTACCAAAAACAAAAACACCCTTCCAGCCACTCCAACCCCACCAACCACCACAACCAACCACAACCAACCAACCATTCTTACCAACCACTCCAACCACCACAACCACCACAACCACAACCAACCACCACAACCACACCAGCCACAACCACACCAACCACCACAACCACACCACACCAACCACTTCAACCACACCACACCAGCCATAACCAACCACAACCAACCACACCACACCAGCCATAATCAAACCACCACAACCACACCAGCCACACCAGCCACAACCAACCACCACAACAACCACACCACAACACACAGGGATGTGAGGATAAATGTTGCGGATGTGATTCTCGAGCTTCATCATCTTCTCTTCTAGGTAGGAGCGCTTGGTGAGGGATTTGTCTGTGGTCGCTTCACATGGAAACGGGACCGCTGTGGTGGTGGTGATGGTAGTTATAGTTGTGGTGGTGGTGGTGATGGTGATGATTGTGGTGGTGGTGATGGTTATAGTTGTAGTGGTGATGGTGATTGTGATGGTGGTGATGGTGATGATTGTGGTGGTGGTGATAGTTGTGGTGGTTATAGAAACAGTTGTGGTGGTGGTGATAGATTACCAAGACAACCACATTCACTATTACTATCAACACTACGACAATTATAATCACCACCACTACAACCACCATAACCACGACAGCTACTACAACCCCTTTCCTTCCCCCCTCCCCACCTTTTCCCTTCCCCCCTCCCTACCTACCCCCCCCCCCCCCAACAACCTTTCTCACACACCCTGACATAATCAGGCACTCTGACAAACGTAATTTCCTTGACACACCCTCCTCCCTTCCCCCCCTCTCCCTTCTCAGCATCTCTCCCCTCTCCGAACACCACCCCTCTCTTCTCGATCCCTCCACATGATTTGCCACAGTGACGTTTCCCGATCGGACATGACGCGTTGTCGCAACGCTGCTTGTTGTCGTTTGTTTCGTTGTTGTTGTTGTTATTGTTTTTGTTCATTTTGTTGGTATTTTTGTTACTGTTGTTGAAATTGTTGTTTTTGTTGTTGTGTGAAATGTTAGTTTCTTCATAACTGTTGCTACTGTTTTTAATCGTATTCTTATCAGTATTGTTATTTTTATACTTGTTATTAAAATTAAAAGTATTTATATTTTTGTTGTTGCTATTTATATTATTATTATTACTCTTATTGAAGATCCTCTTGACGTTTTTGGGATCACTACTACCATCAGCACCTAGCATGTCCTCATTCTTCCAACTCACTCTCGACTTCTTGCTTTCCTTCATCAAATCGACCACCACCCCCCCACTACTCCCCTCACTCACACCCCCCACCTTAGTGGAAGAAACCCCCTTATCTAGACCACCCCCTTCTTGACCCATATCTTGACCTCTTTCTAGACCAATCGTATTGTTTCTTACTTGAGAGTTGACCTGTCCTAATTCAGGATTCGCTTCAATCTCGTCTCTCCAACTGACCTTTCTGATGTAATTCTCTTTTCCATTACTCACCATCCCTCCACCTCCACCTCCACCACTACCTCCACCTCCTCCACCACCTCCACCCACACTCAACACCATGCGACTGTCAACCCCCCTCCTTTTGTCCCCCCTCTCCCCTCCTTCCCTCAAACTCATGACGTCACTCAGACTCGTGAAACTCTTTCCCGCCCATGCGTACCAGCCACTCTTTCGGTTACCCCTGCTGCCCGCCTCGGTGAAAGCATCGCTGTAGGCGCCTGTCGTCCCGTCGCTCTCGCTCGTGAAGCCTGAACTGGGAGCAGCGGAGTTGACCGCGCCACCACCGCCGCCACCGCTCACTCCCGCACTTTGTCGCACCAGCCAGTCACCGAAGCTGTCGCTACGAACGCCGCTGTCGTTGCTTCCGTCGGGCCAGTTGCTCTTCCTAGGGCCCCTGCTCGCCCACTGGCTCAACGAAGCAGTCGAACCACTACTCCAAACGTTGCCGAAGGCGCTGGAAGCGTCAGAACGGCCTGAAATTAAACCGGAATTTTGGCTTTTTTTCTTTTTCGACTCTTTCCTTCCCTCATCACTAACACCACTTACACCACTGACACCACTGCATTCAACCGACCCAACACCATCCCTCCCGCAAATTTGGACTCTGGTGTCGATGAATGGGGTGGCTTGTTCAAGGATGTCTTTTCTTTCTCTCTCTTCACGCACCCAATCACTACTCACCATCACAAGGTCTGCCACGTCTCGTTGGGTTAGGCCTGTGGGTGGATGAGTTGTGGATGGATGGGTAAATGGGTGGAGTGGGTTGTGGATGAGTGGATTGTGGATGAGTGGGTTGTGGATGAGTGGGTGGATTGTGGATGAGTGGGTTGTGGATGAGTGGGTTGTGGATGAGTGGGTTGTGGATGAGTGGGTTGTGGATGAGTGGGTTGTGGAAGAGTGGGTTGTGGATGAGTGGGTTATGGATGAGTGGGTTGTGGATGAGTGGGTGGGTTGTAAATAGATCGCACAAAACCCCCGACCCAACCACCCACAAGTCAGATATAACTGCTGCTTGGTTCGTAGTTTCATGTGCTTTTCCCAGTTAGTCAGAGCTTTATCTTGGCTTCAATACGGAATAAATAATATTATAAACTAATTTTTATATTTTCAATGACTAAATTATTTATTTATCTATTAATGAATATTTAGTCTAAATGTTAAGATTATAAAATATAATTAAAATAATAATATTTTTTAAAATTTAAAATTGCGAAAATGTATTTTTATCTCCATCACGTTTCTATAAGTATATAATCAATGCTAATTATAATTTTAGATTGAGGGATATTGCACACTAAGGCGACCCGTGGGTGAGGGAGAAGGGTGGAGCTTTGCGGGGTGCGCACTTAACGTTCGTGACTGCTTGCAACTCGTCGAAAGATTTTGGCCTTTCGAGTTTCAAATCCTGAAAATGAAGGGCAGTATGGCAATGCGGTGCATACTGAAAAACTTATTTTTATTCTCTTCAAATGTGTTACAAGTTAAAACCATTCATTAAAGTTTTTTAAGTCAAATTTCGAGATTGATTCAGTCTCTGAAAAAACAACGCAAACATAAATATTCAAACTTTCCATCCTCCTACCATCTAAACTCCTTTTGCATCTAATCTTGGAACCCTCCTCCATAAACCTCTCCACCTTAAAGTCTCCTCCACAACCTCCCTCGCTATTCAAAGATTTTCTCTCTTATACACGATACAATGTAACACAATACGATACAATACTAGTCATGGGAGGGGGTGTCCTAGGGTCTGGACCCCTCCCCTCCACTTTTTGGTATGAGGGGTCCATCTTAATCGTAAAAAACCCAAAACCCCCCAGGATCGCTGCCCATTCTTGGTAGGACCTCCGCAAGATTTGCAGCAGATCGCCGCCTCTGATACTAGTCGAAACAATATAATACAATAAAATAAATTAAAACAAAATTGGACAATATCAAAACTCACGAACCCCTTTTTTCTGAGCCATGAAGAGATACTCCTGCACGGAACCCAGTATGTGGTGTGGTGGAATGCTGCCATCCTCCTTAAAGCCCACCCTTGCAGCATCTGATTCTATGAAAGATGGGTGATAAGTTCGTTTTTTTTCTAAATGTCAAAGAATCTTTATTGATGATTAATTTAAATCAAATTGAAAATAGAGTATGGGTTTTTAATGATTAAATGTTTTTTCAGTCACAACGTGGGTTCTAGTAAAAAGTAATACTTAAAAATGTCTAATTAAAAAGAGTATCATTGTGGTTAAAAAAACATTGTGAATTTTATAAACCTTCACGTAAGACTTTTGTCGTAAGTGTAAGTATGCTATGTAACTGAAAGCCAACATACTTTCCAATGGTAGGAGTGGGGCAGTAGGTGGAACAGGTCTTGCAACAATAATCTGCTTCTTCCTCTTCTTTGGAATCTCATCTTTTTGAGATTTCTTCTCTTTTTTAACGATTATCATTTTTTTCTTGCTTTCCTTCTTGGGATTTGGATTGCTTGATGCGTAAATCTGATAAAAAGGGTCATTTTGGGGCTTTTGCAAATTCGTTTTGACCACATTTTGTTTTAAAGCATTCATGTTTCTATAGAAATGAATTGTAATAACACTTTAAATACATTTTTTACGGTTTGATATCTTGAAAATTTTTATTTAAAGTTTTTTTAAAATATTATAATATTTGTAAAATATTTTGCTACACAGAAATGTACTTTAATGTTATATTTTACTTTTAGTTGTATAAAAAGTATTGTATAATATTTATTCTTAAAAATACAATAAATGTTGAGAAATAAAAAATATTGTATCTTATTTAATCTTGCAACATTATTTTCAATAATTTCAATCATTCTTTAAAACATTTGATCTACACGCACTTCAAGTTCATAATAAAACTTCTTTAAAAACGCATATAATTTATAATAATTTTATTTATCGTTATTTTAAAGCTATTTTTATTCATTTTAAAATTTAAATGGTCGTAAATGTTGAGGATCAGTTCAGACTGCCTGACCTTAATCTAGCCCGAGACTTTTACTCCAAATATGATGTGAATGAAGTTCTTGGAAGGTGTGTCATCAACTTTGCATTAATTTTTCCATGAAAAAATATTTATTAACACCTCAAAACAAATCATCATTATCTGTGCATTTCGGATTTTATAAAACATTTCTATAATTCACCACAGAATCTTTATTTTTATTCTTTCAATCTTTTATACTTTTAATTTAATTAAGAATTAGGTACACAAACACATACATACATACCAACACAGAAATACATCCCAACACACACACAAACAAACACATACAGAGGGGCGTGTAGTGTGGTGAGGAGGTGTAGAGAGAGAGAGACCAACAAGGAATATGCTGTCAAGATTATCGACCTCACCAATGGTTTGTGGATAATAGGATCACTACTACCATCAATGCGACTATTATCAACATCTTCATCACTTTAGCAATCATTACCATGACAATCATTACTTCCATCATCATAAAACCATCACACTACACTACCATTACTATCATTACCACAACCACTATCAATAAAATCACCATAACTCCTACCCTTATTCGTATCTCACACACACACACACACACACACACACACACACACACACACACACACACACACACACACACACACATAAACACACACACACACACACACACACACACACACACACACACACACACACACATAAACACACACACACACACACACACACACACACACACACACACACACACACATAGAGTTAGAGGATGGTCTACAAAGGCTGGAAACACTCAAGGAGATACAAATGCTGCAGATGTGTTCGCAACATCCTGGCATCAGTTATTATTATTATTATTATTATTCATCATGGCTTGCGTCTGTCAAGCAGTGATGAGTAAAGATTATAAAAAATAAATAAAAAAGTTGATTTTATTTTTTATATTATTATTATTGTTATTATTATAATAGTTGCTTTTATTGTTTATATTATTATTATTATTATTGTTATTATTATTATTATAGTTGCTTTTATTGTTTTTATTATCATTACTTTACCATCATCTTGACCAATACTCTAGTCTCCATCAACCTGCCCTACCACTTCCTCCACCTCTTCCATCATCAACCACTCTACCACCCCTCCCACCACCACACCCTCTACACCACCACCACACCATCTACACCACCACCACAATCTTACCACCTCCCCACACCATTACCATCTCCCAAACCACCACCCTACCATCAACCCTACTGCCCCCCCACCTCCATCAACCCCCTTACCACCATCCCCCCTCCCTCATGCACCCCCACCAGTTGAACTGCACGACGCCTTCGAGAGCGACACCTTCATGTTCCTCGTTTTCGAGTTGTGCACCAGGGGAGAACTCTTCGACTACCTAACACAGGTGTTTGTATGGAGTTGATGATGGTCATGATGATGATTAAACTATTACTATCACTTCTTCTAATACGTTAGTGGATTAGTAACTTTGAAGCATTCTTTGAAATTATCTTGTTTCTCAATACCGTCCAACTGCTGTTGTTATTCAATCAATCTAACCTCTAACTATCATCACCACTACACAACCATCGCTGTCATCATCATCATCATCATCATCACTATCCAGAAATCATCATCATCAAAACCTCTATCAAACAATCATCATCACCATCCACCAACCATCATAATCATCATCACCACCACCACCACCACCACAGGTAGTGACGCTGTCAGAGAAGAGGACAAGGGTGATAATGAGACAGCTGTTCGAGATCATCCACTTCATCCACTCCA
>OX030963.1:4178157-4203157 GCA_943735955.1 Piscicola geometra
TACTTTAATTTTCTTTTCTATGTTCGCATTGTTCACTTTTCATCGAACAGTCCAACACTCTTCAGCCACCACGACTCACACACACCACTACTCAGTTTGAGAACTCTCAGCACCACCCACCACTTCTCCCACCATTCATACACCATCAATAATCAACTCACTCCATTCATTCCTTTCCACCACCACCAATAATCACCCACCCCCATTCCACCACCACCACCAATAACCACCCACCCCTCCACCACCACCAACAACAACCACCCACCCTTCCACCACCACCACCACCACCCACCCTTCCACCACCAGATCATTCACCTTCTGACGGTTGACCCAAAGAAGAGACTAACAGCCTCTCAAGCACTCGACCATCCCTTCATCTCCCGCAAAAAAGTTTGCACTGACGCCTAGCGACTGGATTAAAACTTTAATATTTATAATGAATATTTCCCATTTCTTGATAATTGAAATATTTTTATTATTGCAACTATTGATATTAGTTTATAAGATTTGTGTTTTATTTAAATGATATGCTCTTTATTATCATTTTTATTGATATTTTTATTATCCCAAAATTATCATCTCACCATCATCACCACCATCATCATCATCAGCACCATCATCATCACCACCCAGTTGAGACGGAGTGGCACTTTTCCACTGAGAAGGTTCAAGGTCAGCCCCCTTTCTCTTCTCCCTTATCTCTCTTTTATCCATTCCCTATTATAATAATCAATTAACGTTTATTTATTATGTTAATTATTTAATATATTATATAATTATATAAGGTCAATAATATTTAGGTTATACTGGTTGGGGTTTACGCCATCTTCAAACCAAACATACACACACACACACATACACACACACACACACATACACACACACACACACACACACGCATATATATATATATATATACACCTACCCTCTTCCCCCTTCACAAACAAACACACTCATACCCATTCACACGTGCACAGAGCTGGGTGTATGTGATCATAGCAACACAACGCCTACAAGTATCCAGAAAGAGTAAACCATCACTACAAAAAGCGCGGGAAAATCCGTACAGCAACCGTGACTTCCGTAAAGCCATTGACACGGCGGCGTTCAAGGTCTACGGTCATTGGGTGCAAAAAAGAGGTCAAAACAGGGCTGTGCTGTTCCAAAATGAGATATTGTTTTCATGACTTTGATTGGTTGGGGGGTTGATGGGGGTGGGGGTAGGTATGAGGAGGGGGGTTTCGATAATGATGGTGTATGTGATGGTGATGATGTTGACGGGGGATAATGGAGGAGTGGTGGAGGATGATGCTGAACAATATGGGAGGAGGATGGTGATGAGAGTGATGATGATGGTGGTGGAGGAGGTTGATGGAAAAAGTAAGGATCAAAGGGGTGGGATGATGATCAGGTTGCTTTGAGGTCGATACCATTTCGAGGTGTGTATCCTTGGTGATAGACTTCTCCGCTTCAAAGTAGTTGCTCTAGGTTTTCAAAAGATAGTTGATGATGGTTATGATGATGATGGGGATGATGGTAATGATGATGAGGATTATGATGATGATGGGGATGATGGTAATGATGATGAGGATTATGATGATGATGATGATGGTAATGATGATGAGGATGATGGTAATGAGGATGAGGATGATGGTAATGATGATGAGGATGATGTTAATGATGATGAGGATGATGATGATGGTGAGCAAATGAAGTGTAAATAATTGCAGGAATGGCTCATGCTGATTGCGAGGCATTACGCATGCGCCTATTCGAGAAGCTTTGTCGTCTGCTTTTCATTGCTTTTAATTTTATTTCATTAACTTTTATTACTTTTAATTGCATTTAATTTAATTTAATTAACTTTTTTTTTCTTTTAATTGCATATAATTTAATTCTATTTACTTTAATTACTTTTAATTGCATTAACTTTTATTGCTTTTAATTTCATTAACTTTAATTAACTTGCCTTGTATATATAACTTTTTTTAATAAACATTGTACATAATGAACCATCATTTAATTGGTTCTTACTTAATTATAACCCATTATTTTTTTCCCTCTTCTTCCCACTTCTTCGATCTTCATCGTTGTTTCGATCATTCGATCATCATCGTTGTTTCGATCATTCGATTATTCGATCATCGTTGTTTCGATCATTCGATTATTCGATCATCGTTGTTTTATTGGGAACAATCAGGTGTACATTCACACACCTATCGTTCGATTCGACTATAATCATTTCATTTTTCCATTAATGATTCGGTTTTTATGGTGGGAATGATGGTGATGATGATGATGATGATGATGATGATGATGATGATTAATACGACTTTCCTAGTTCGTTTCAAATTACAGAACAAGTTCGAACTATATATTCGTATCCGCAATATAAATTAAGCATTTATTAAATATGTCAAAATCAACAAGCTCCTTTTAAATACATTTTATTTAAATACATTTTATTTAAATACATTTTATTTGAATACATTTTATTCGCTTTAAATCATGTTTTTAATTACTCTAGCACACAGGTGAAAATACCTGTGGCATCTACTCTACATGGTAATCTCTATCGGGGGCTCCATCCTCACTTCTCTAATTAGAATTCACAAAACATACGCAACAACACACACGAATAGCTCTGATTCTTCACAGTCTATTTTTACTATTCCCGCTAGATTTACATGTGCCGATTTGTCAATCTACGAACTTTTTCGATGTAATCATTATTATTGTTAGTATTAGTATCGTCATCATTATTGCCATCATTATCATCATCATCATCATCATTGAAACCATTATCATCATCATTATCATCATTAAAACCATTATCATATTCATTATCATCATTAAAACCATTATCATCATCATTATCATCATTAAAACCATTATCATCTTCATTATCATCATTAAAACCATTATCATCATTTGTATTACCTCTTGTATAACTTTCCTATTATCCCCTCAAACACACATACGTCATCATCCTTTGATGTTTCTGTAAAAGTGGATTTATACTTGAAGAAAGACTTTTGCCTCCGTTTGCACCTGCAAGCACCCTGCCTCTATTTAGTGTGTTTTCTAGTCTGTGATTAGTGAGCCAAACGTTTTTCATTACGTCACAAAAAACACACATAAACCTAAAAATATCCAGACGCGCATAAACACATATACAAACACACATGCATAAAAACATACAAACGCACATACAGACAAACACACATACATAAAAAAACATAAATACAAACACACATACACACAAAAACATACATAAAAACAAACACAAACACGCGTAGAGACAAAAAATACAAACAAACATGCTTACACATACATACAAACTTACATACACACACATTCACAGCTGCATTCAGGTGTGTTGTTCACACTCCAAACATCTCTGTTACCAAGCGACATCGATCTGTTTGCATAGCAACTACCTTTGTTGTTGTTGTTTTGTTGTTGTTGCTGCGGTTGTTGTTCTGTTGTTGTGGTTTTTATTGTGCCCATTTTTTTGTTCCTGTTGTGCCTATTGTATAGTTTTTGTTGGGCTTGTAACTATTGTTTATTGTTATTTTAGCCATTGTTTTATTTATATTGTTTTTCCACCTGGATTAGTCCACAATGCCGCAAGTTTGCTGATTCAATTCTCTCGTTACCTGCTCAATAATAATAAACAATAATAATAACAATGAAATGATAAGAATATAATAATAATATTAATAATAATGATGATGATGCAGGCGTTGATTGGCTCGCCGATCTTTTTAATGCATTAGCAGTCATTACTCAATAAATGTTCAGTCTATATTATATAGTCGTTAGGCATTTACAGTCTTTATTATAAAGTCGTTATGAGTTTCTGGTCTGCATTATATAGTTTTTTATAGCTTTTAAGTCTGTAATCTTGGTGGATGTTTAGTCTTTTATTGATAGTTGTTGTGCATATTAGTCTATATTCTTATATAGTTATATCAGGGGCGGCGATCTGCTGCAAATCTTGGGGGAGTCCTACTCAGCATAGACGGTGATCCTGGGGAGGTCCTGGGATCCAAACCATTGAAGTGGACCCCTTCACTACCAAAAAGTTTGATCACCGCCCATGGTTTCAATGGCGTCTATGCTTTGAAAGGGGTGGTGTTGAATTGCAGATAGACTATATGCGATTCAAATATGATATAGGCTATATGCAATTCAAATATGATATAGGCTATATGCAATTTGAATGTGATATAGACTATATGCAATTCAAATGTGATATAGGTTATATGCAATTCAAATGGGATATAGACTATATGCAATTCAAATGTGATATAGACTATATGCAATTCAAATGTGATATAGGCTATATGCGATTCGAATATGATATAGACTATATGCAATTTGAATGTGATATAGACTATATGCAATTCAAATGTGATATAGACTATATGCAATTCAAATATGATATAGACTATATGCAATTTGAATGTGATATAGACTATATGCAATTCAAATGTGATATAGGTTATATGCAATTCAAATGGGATATAGACTATATGCAATTCAAATATGATATAGACTATATGCAATTCAAATGTGATATAGACTATATGCAATTCAAATGTGATATAGGTTATATGCAATTCAAATGGGATATAGACTATATGCAATTCAAATATGATATAGACTATATGCAATTCAAATGTGATATAGACTATATGCAATTCAAATATGATATAGACTATATGCAATTCAAATGTGATATAGGTTATATGCAATTCAAATGGGATATAGACTATATGCAATTCAAATGGGATATAGGCTGCTTGGAAGCTACAAAAGGCTGTCAGAGCATCATTCAAATCACGAAGAAATATTCTTTTAATTAAATATATTCACACATAGTTTCAAGAAAGACTAAAGCTTAAAATAACAGGGTTTTTTTATAGATTTACAGACGAAAAATATTTCAAAATGTATTCATCGAGCTGGATTGAAGTTTTGGCGCTGGTTGTTTGTTTGTTGGTGAGGACAACAATGGCAGTTGAGGTCGACATTCACGGACCATTTGGCCTGGAGATGAAGTTCCACACTCACACTGGTCTGTTCCAGGTCCATCGGAGGCTCCCAGGCCCTCCTCCACTTCAACCCCTTGCCCAAAACGCTACTGAGGGAAACTCTACCACCATGAACCCTCCTCCACCCTCTCCGGGAAACGAATCAAAAACCGATTTGATCGAATTTAAATTGAATTCGATCCAGCAATTCGATGGTGGAGTAGGGGCTCCCGTGATGCTCTTTCAGAATTGCACTGTCTCCACGGCCCCTCTCCCAGCTCCGATGGAGGCGTGCAGGGAGTTTAATTGCAAGTTCGGTGCTACTGTGGATTCAATTCTGAGTATCTGCCCTGTGCCTTTGCCCGACAAGCAGAGTGGGTGGGTTGGTGTGGTTTTGGTGGGGAGAAGGTGGCTTGGTGAGTGAGTGTGGTTGTGGGGAAGGGAAAGGCTAGAGTGATGGGTTGGTGTAGTTTTGGTGGAGGGGGAAGGTGGATTGGTAAGTGGGTGTGGTTGTGGGGAAGGGAGAGGCTAAAATGGTGGGTTGGTGTGGTTGTGGGGGTGGGGGGAAGGGGGATGGGCAAGATGAATGAGAAGGTTTGTGTGTTTGTAGAATGTGTGTAGAGTGAGTGGGGGGGGGGTTGGATAATTTGTGACGTTTTAAAAAAACTTATACAACACGACTAATAATCAAATTACTTAGTTAAATACCAACAAATTATCATCGCATTCCAATTGGTACAGACATTGACAACCCAATCCTTCTAATCTACAACAAGCGCACTTTCCTCGAACCCAACAGGCTTCTTCTTCATGTCTTTCGAGCTAGAAAACTACCAATGGTGTAACCTCACCAATGCATCCTCTTGCCCTTCAAGCGACCTGGTCTTCTGGGCTGATGTCTTGGTGCCGCTCGATCAAACGATCAAGAAGAGAGACGAAATCAAGCGAGCGAGAGGCCTAAATGTCTCGGTGGAACACGATGTGATTTGTTTCGGTTCTGGCTCTGCTACGTTGTATCTCTATCAGCAGGTGAATGGGCGGGTGGTTTTTGTTGTTGTTGTGGGTGGTTGATGATGATGTGTTGGTGGGTGGATGATGATGATGTGTTGGTGGGTGGTGATGATGATTTGTCGGTGGGTGGTTGATGATGATGTGTTGGTGGGTGGTTGATGATGATGTGTTGGTGGGTGGATGATGATGATGTGTTGGTGGGTGGTGATGATGATTTGTCGGTGGGTGGTTGATGATGATGTGTTGGTGGGTGGTTGATGATGATGTGTTGGTGGGTGGTTGATGATTTTATGTTGGTGTCTGGTTTAAAAGGGTTGAAGTGGTCAATTTAATTTAGTTATGTTACTTTACTGCAATGTTTTGATGGTTGTCATCATTATCATCATCATCATCATCACCCTCACAACCACCACCTTCATCACCATCACCACCACCACCAAATATACCAGTACGAAGAAGATGAAAAGATGGAAGATTTGACAGCATCAGCAGTCTTCGAGAAGCCATTCATTGGTCAACTGGGACTTAAACTAGGTCACAAACTGACCAATCAGAAGATCTCCAGCTTATCCTTTGCTGTTGCCGTTGATCCAGGCTACGAAAATGCCAAACCACGTGACAAAGTTGTGAACGTAGCAACGGTTGTCAAAGCCGCCATTTTGAATATTTTATTTGCTGTTGCTATGACAGCGCTTGTAGCTTGAAGGGCTTGGCTGGTTGATGGGTGTGTGGTGTAAGTTGTTGTTGGAGTAACTGTTGAAGTAAGTGTTGAGGTTGATGTTGCAAGAGTTGTTGAGGTTGATGTTGCAAGAGTTGTTGAGGTTGATGTTGCAAGAGTTGTTGAGGTTGATGTTGCAAGAGTTGTTGAGGTTGATGTTGTAATGGTTTTTTTGGAATTGTTGCTGGGGAGACAAGAGCAAGTTGTTGATGATTCCTATTCGAAACATGCAAGCAAAAATCCGCCCAGTAATAATAAAAACAATTAAATTTATAATAATAAGAAACTATTAAATTCTTAATAATAATAAACTATTAAATTTCTAATAATAATTTCTAAAATAATAAACAACATAAGTAGAAGTTTTACTCTACTGAAAATGGATCTCATATTAGAATTCGATGATACAATTCCCCTTTCAAATGATGATAATGCTAATAATAATTATTATATAAACATTCATATAAATAATTTTAATATTAAAGCTTCTGCTAGTAGTAGTTTTGTATTCACACGGACACTTGACATGGAAATCTTCATGAAAACACCAAATTGTAGATTTTTGTGATGAAGAGTTTAAGTTGAACCCTAATTGAATAATTTCGATATTTTCTTCCAAGCCTACATTCCAGCTTCAACACTTTGCCTAAATGATTAAAATGATATTTTGCTTATTTTATATTTATTTATTAATATGATCAATTTATTGAAGTCACTAACCAAACATAAACCGTTTCACTGATAGATTTGTACATTAACTCTCAAAATAAATTCACCATGTAATTTAAACGAATTCGGGTATCAATGACTTATTCAAATTAGTCGAAACACTTAATGTTTTATTGGCGTTAATCTTTACTAACTGTTATTACTTTATAATATTTTTTCAGTTATTGAAACCATTTAAATCCATATGAACTTTATAAAGTGTAGTTTTTCAGCTTTTCTCGTCACTTCCAATTTCTAATGTCTCCACGTCCACGCTTAGCTACTGAAATAAATCTTCATACAATTTTGACTTTGATATATATAAAAAAAGGTTTTTACTCGTTATAATGGAAAAAAAAAGTATTCATTAAAAGTTCTATAAATTCAATAAATCTTGAATTTCTCTTACTTTATTCATTTCATTTCATAAAATCAAAGTTTTTTATTAATGACTATAAATTCAAGATATAAATTTCAGCGCCTAAAAAGTTGTGTAATATGGTCTTTGCAAAATACACCCAGCATGTAAACGAGCGATAATACAAATATTTAAATAACTATTTCTGTTCCTTCAAATATTTTCAACTTCAGTAATTTATAATGAAAAACAAAAGTGAGGAATATGTAGAAGGTATGGAAGGTGCAGGCGTTGTCACTAAAACAAAACCACAGAAAAATGCAGAATCAAAAAAGAATAAATCTCTAAAAAAACATCCAATAAAAAACAAAACAAAAAGTGATGTTAAAACAAAGCTAAAAAGTGACAAACCAAAAACTGGCAAAAATGCACCGACAGAATCAGATGGAATTCTCATCGACAGTGGAAACTTCTCCGTGGTGCCAGGAATGCGGGCACAAAAGCAGCATTTGGTGAGACGATCACTGCCCACTTGGCTCAGAAACCCTCACTTCATTGCCACCAGTCTCTCCCACAACAAGACCCCTCTCTCAAAGTATGAGCATTTGTTGAGTGAAGGAGTTCTGAGAGCTCTGGTCGATAACAACTACACTGAGCTTTTTCCTGGTTAGTTGATTCATGCCATAAATCATAAAAGTATTTTATGGCTTCTATTTCATTAATAAAATTGAGAAGAATTAGTATTATGTACAGAATGAAAAATCAAGAAAACAACTTTTATACAAGATAAACTAACTTAATACTAAAATTTTAACCAACAAAAACATATTTTCAAAAAACAACCCAATCATTTCCAACATACCACCCATTCCATTCCTACCCAACCACAGTACAGTGTGAGATACTGGCCGAGTTATTGACAAACAGCAGTGCAGTGAGTGTGGGGTCGATGCCAGGGGGTGTGAGGGCAAGTGATGTGTGTTGTTCCGCCCCCACTGGCAGTGGCAAGACTCTCGCGTTTGTTCTGCCTGTTTTGCAGGTTATACACCCTTAGTTGTTGCAACATTATTAATCATCATCTCACATCCAATCATCATCATCCCATATCCAATCATCATCATCCCATATCCAATCATCATCATCACATATCCAATCATCATCATCATCACAAATTCAATCATCATCATCCCATATCCAATCATCATCATCACATCCAATCATCATCATCATCACATATCCAATTATCATCATCCCAAATCCAATCATCATCATCCTATATCCAATCATCATCATAATATTAAAATAAATCATTATTAAACATTGAATATAAGAGTAAATAACAGCGTTCATGTCTTATTATTTTTAAAAACATATATTTAGTCGAAATCTTAATTAAATTCTTTCAATGAATAAACTCTATTAATACATTAATATAATTAAAATTAAAAGATCCTCCCCCCCCCCCTTCAATCCTGAAAACCACGCACACAGATTCTGAGTAGCTGCAGTTTCAGGGCTGTAAGGTGCCTGGTGGTGGTACCCGTGGTCGAGCTGGCCACGCAGGTCTTCAAGGTCTTCCAGATGCTGGCCAAGTACACCCCTCTCAAGGTGGTGGTGGTTTGTGGATGAGGTGGGATAGGGTCGGTGGTTTGTGGATGAGGTGGGATAGGGTTGGGGTTGTTGGTTGTTGGGATAGGGTGGCTGTTGATGGTAATGGCGACTGGGATGGGATGGGGTTACAAATGGGGTGGTATTTTTGGAGGGGTTGTGGTTGTGATGATGGACGGGGTGGTTGTTGGGGTTAGGTTAGGTTTATGGTTGAATATTTCAAAAATTTTGAATATGCAGAATCTCTTATTGACCTAATTTGCACTCCACAGATTGGTCTAGCAAATGGAGTAAGGCAGTTTTCAGTGGAACAACACAAGCTGGTGGGAAAAACAAGGTTAGGTGGATGAGTAGATAGATGGATGGTTGTATGGATGAATGGATGGAATGATGGTTGTATAGATAAGTAGATGGATGGATGGTTGTATAGATAAGTAGATGGATGGATGGTTGTATAGATAAGTAGATGGATGGATGGTTGTATAGATAAGTAGATGGATGGATGGTTGTATGGATGATTTAATAAACTAGTGGGTAAAAGAATGATTGAATGAATGAGTATTCGGATGGTACGTTAGTGGGTAGATAGATGAATAATTCACGAATGAATGGATAGACGGATGAATTAATAAAAGCACAAACACACATACTTAACCACACAGGCACGCATACAAGAGCAAGGTGGATGTGTTGGTGTGCACGCCTGGACGCCTGGTTGACCACCTACAGAGCACCCCTGGATTCAACCTCACCAACCTCAGATTCATCGTGGGTTTAAGGAATTATATTATTTAGTAATTATTTGGTTTGAAAAATTGAGTTAATTATGATGAAAAAACTCATAATAAAAAGACGGTTAATAATATAAATAATAATAATAATAATAATAATAATAATAATCTTATTAGGTAATAGATGAAGCTGACAGAATGATGGAGGAGGTTAAGCATGATTGGTTGGATCTGGTCGAGAGGGCGGTCCTTCAGCCAACCAATAGTATTGCTCGAAGGAATGATGATGATGATGATGATGATGAGGAGGATGATATTGATAATGATGATGGTGGTGGTGGAGGCTTTTTGGGAATCGATTCATCGGTTAACACTGGAACAAAGAAGTTATACGATTTAGTGACGTCATCGCCATCATTATCATCATCACTCATCTACGACCACTTCAACATACTTGACCACTGCAACCATCAATCCGTAGCAACCACCACCACTACTACTACTATCACCACCACCACTACTACTACCACCACCACGCACCGACCACCACAACTACAAAAGCTTCTCTTCTCGGCGACACTTTCACACAATCCTGAGAAGTTGCAGCTGCTGAAGTTGTATCATCCCAAGCTATTCACTTCAGCTGTGCCTGCCGCTGCTGCTGTTGTTGTTGTTGGAGGAGGAGGAAAGAAGGATGGAGGGAAGGGAGGGGATGGAGGAGTGAAAGAAGGAGGGGATGAAGGAATGAAGAAAGGAGGGGATGGAGTAGTGAAGGAAGGAGGAATGAAGGAGAGTGAGAAAGATGATTCTAAAAAAGGATTAAAAAGAAAATATATTGAAAATAGCGAGGATGAAGAAGATGATGATAATGATGATGAAGGTGATGATGATAATGAGGATGGGGATGATAATGATGAACAGACCAGCAAAAAACCCTGCTTGGGTGGAGATCTTTTAGGTGAATTATTTTTTATTTAAACTTAATTTAATTATTTTAATTAATAAACTATATTGTAAATAATAATATTTTATTACATTTTCATTAAACTCTATGGACACTCCTTCACAAAGAGGAGAAGACTTCTAGGAACGAATTCTTAGGCAAGTACGTCACACCAAGCGACCTGACTGTACGAACTTTTCAATGATTTAATTATAATATCAACTTAATTATTAATTTTTAAAATAAATATATTCTTTATTTCTAATTTATTTGGTTCTATTGCTTTCATTTATATTTAATTTATAACGATTTGCTTTTATTATTTTTATTATATATTTACTTTTATTATTTCCATCTTAATTATTCTAAAAAATGCTCTACAAATCCTATTTTCTCCCTCCATTCTTCCACCCTCTCCCCGTTTTTTCAATATATTTTTTTCTCTTCACCCACCATCTTCTATCCCCCCTCCTTTCTCGTCTTCACAGGAGAGTTTCATAGAAGCGGACGCGTCACAGAAGCCTCTGATGCTGCTGCACTTGCTGGCGAGGTACAAGGCTGTCCTCTGCTTCACCAACTCCGTCGAGGCTGCCAAGAGGTGAGTGAGGGGTGGGTGAGGGGGGCTGGGTTGATGGGTTGTTGTAAGGGTTGATCGAGAGTTGATGTGGGGTGAGCGGAGGTTGATGGGTTGTTGATTAGTGGAGGTTTGTGTGCTTGACGTTCTTCCAATATGACCACCTTCACAGCCACCATTAAAACAAGAAAAACCACATCCACAACGACTACAACCACGACACAACTTCAAAATCCATTACCACCACTACCACTACAGTCACCATTATCACCACCACAAATAAAACAACCACCACCACAACTGCTGCCACCACAACCATTCTCCGCACCACCACAACCACAAAAACCACTAAAACTACAACCCCCATCAACTACCACAACCACAACAACCCCCTCAACTACCACAACCACAACAACCCCCTCAACTACCACATCCACAACCAACCCCTCAACTACCACAACAAACACAACAACTACCAAAACAAACACAACAACCCCCTTAACCACCACAACAACAACAATCCCCTCAACTACCACAACAACCACAACAACAGGTTATGCGCGCTGATGGGGCTGATGGGCGTGGAGGCGAGGGAGTTTTCGTCTTCGTTGCACATCGGAAGGAGGGCTCGAACTATCCAGGCCTTCAATAACCACAAGATTCAGCTGTTCGTGGTGGTGGTGGGGGTGGTGGTGGTGGTGGTGGTGGTGAATATAAAGATGCTGATGAAGGTGATTAAGTATTTACGGCGAAGGTGATGATAAAGTTTTTCTTGCCAATTTGGCGGGTGTGTGTTTGAGGCAAAAATTTTTTGTAAAATGATTTAATCTTCAGGCCTAATCATTAATGGCTACCTTACCTATCATTAATCAAATGACCACTCCACCACCATACCACACAGCTTTTACCATACAACCACACATCGACCACCAACAATCATCACAACCACACCTACCACACCAACAACAGCATAGTGGCTTCAGACGCGATGTCACGTGGCCTGGATCTGGAGCGGGTGGACTGTGTCGTCTCCTACAACGTTCCCTCCTCCTTCAAGACCTACATCCATCGGTCTGCACTTTACTATCATTATCAAGATGTTTTATTTTACATTATTTAGTGCAATCCACCATATATTTTGAGGGGTTTTCGGTTTATTTTTCATATAATTATTTGCAAGTCCTAAAGGATTATACTTAAAATTAATAATAAGTATTATTCGGTTTTATCATTGGTAGTGTATTGTTTCTAATATAATGATTCTTATTGACACAGAGTGGGTAGAACAGCCAGAGCAGGAGCGACTGGAACAGCAGTGGCTCTCCTCGAAAAGAAGGAGGTTCGTGTTTGAATCCCTCTCGTTCATTTATATAGTGCCATTTTTAGAATAATTATCAGTGCCACCATCTTGTTTATTATATATCCTATTTTCAACCATCATCTTCACCACCGTTCATTAACGTCTTTTTAGCATCCGCCATTACCCCCACAATTCTCCCTCATCATTACCACATACCGACCTGCCACTCTCGACAGATTTTCCACTTCAAGAAGATCACGCGCGAGTCCGGCAAGGGCAAGGTGAGGGAGACGAAGGTGCAGGGCTGTCTGCTGGAGCGTTTCAAACCCGCCCTACAACAGGCCCTCAAGAAACTGCCAGAAAGCATCCACCAGAGGAAACGAAAGGTGGCCAAGAGCAAGAGTTGAGAATGTGGTTTGGTAGTTGTGCTTTGGATGGGTTTGATTGTGGTGATTTTTGTGGTTGGGAGGGCTGATTGGGGGTTTAATTTGAGTGTGGATATTTTTGAATAAATCATTTTGATTTTTTAATCAGTGCTTAGTTGGTAAAAAAATAAGTTATTGAAATATAATCATCTATAATATATAATATGTATAAAAATAGTTAACTAATATATAGTTTATTCAATTTATTATTCTCTTTGATACAAATCTTTGGCTTTACATTATTTTTTCAACCAATTTATTTAAATTTATTAACATCAAATTGCAAAACCATCAATATGAGAGTAAGTGAAACCATTTATATGCATTAGTTAGGCATGTGCAGTCTTCTGAATCTGCAAATTAGGTTTTGATTATAAATGAGAGATATTAAGTAATTAAATTAATTCAAGTTTAAATATATATAAAAATGAATTCAAGGTAAATACTTTAAATCAATTATATGTAAATTGATTAAAATATATATTTCAACTAAAAAAGAATACTCATTCATTTTTGAGACATTTTTTTGTCTTGTGTACCTCAACTCTTGAGGATTTGGTAGCGCACTACCAGGAAGGGAGCAGCAAAACCAGAGCCGAAGAAGGTGATCATCAGAGCCAGCAGCTTGTACTTGTTGTGTATGTCGAACGGCAAGTTCTGAATTGAAAGTTTAAAAGGTCGATTAATCATTAATGTAGGTAGTTGCACGGATTTTTATTTTAACTTTTCGGAAATTAAATTATTATTTTTGGAAAAAGAAGTTTAAAACGTGAAAAAATATACCAAATATATTACAAAGCGATTATTAATAATGAAGATAGAGACATTTAAAAGTTGAAATTTGCTTGGGTAGTTTAACATTGTATAAGCCTTATACAATGTTAAACTACCCAAGCAAATTTCAACTTTTAAATGTCTCTATCTTCATTATTAATAATCGCTTTGTAATATATTTAATGATTAATGTGTTTAGTATATTTCGCAAAAAACTAAATAATATAATTTTATTAACAATTTATAAAAAGTAAACTTTTGGCAACGTTTTATATTATACAATTTATAGTTATCAGTAATATTTGTTTACTTTCGAAATCTAGTTGGCTAAGGTCAACTTGGAAATTAATGGAAGACGAGCGTACAAACCTTTCCAGGGTTTCCGTATTGGTCCACATGGAAGTTTCTTGCCAGTGGCACCACACTTCGTGGCTTCAATTGTCTCAGAGCTGCCGAAAACATTTTGAAATATGAACGATATAGATTGCAATTAGGATTTCAACATGGAAAGTTTATACCAAAGAAAACTAAATTTGTAATTCATGAATTTTTTTCCATATTTTATACAAATTATTTATTTATTTCTTCAATAAAATTTTACTATTTTTTGGGTTTATTAATTAATACATTTTTTTATGTAACAACAAAGTTTGCTTTTGAATCTAATACCACCTGGATTGCTTGGGCATTTAATAATTAAAGATTTATAAATTTGAAATGACTTTTTTTAATAATTTCTATTTTTGAATAATGGTGAAAAAAAACTAATGATGTTTTGTTAAGCAAGTATAGTCTGCGATTCTCAAGGCAATATAATGCCACGAAATAACATACCTACTGAAAAATAACCACAAAAAACAATTTACACACCAATCCCTCACCACATCCCACTAATCCACAATGTCGAGCAACGAGGAAAAGTGTTTCGAGTTAGCGATCAAAGGATTGAAAGCTTGCCGCACAAGAAACACCTGCAAGGGCTTCAAGAAAGCTGTCAAACTATTTGAAACGGCCTTGGTAGTGGCGGGAAGAGATCCTATTCTTGTGTGCGCCATACACGGTCACCTTGGCAATGCTTTTTTCTACCTCCAGCAGTACGATAAGGCCAGACAGCATCACCAGAATGAACTGTTTTTGTCTAGGTGTGTTTGTGTGTGTGCCTTTGTGTGTGTGCTTTTGTGTGTTTGCCTTTGTTTGTGTGCTTTTGTGTGTGTGTATGTATGTGTGTGTGTATGTATGTGTGTGTGTTTGTGTGTGTGTGTATGTATATTTGTGTGTGTGTTTGTGTGTGTGTGTGTGTGTGTGTGTGTGTGTGTGTGTGTGTGTGTGTGTGTGTGTGTGTGTGTGTGTGTGTGTGTGTGTGTGTGTGTGTGTGTGTGTGTGTGTGTGTGTGTGTGTGTGTGTGTGTGTGTGTGTGTGTGTGTGTGTGTGTGTGTGTGTGTGTGTGTGTGTGTGTGTGTGTTTTTTTTTTTTTTTTTTGTGCTTTTGTGTCTAGATACACTTCAAATCAAATTCTAAAAATTTGTAAAAATTAAAGTTAACATATAAATAAATCTAAAAATTTCATATCCTAAACTTCAACCATTCCTTCTACCCACCCAACTCTTTCAACACCACCCCCCCCTCTTCGACAGACAAATGGGCAGCAGGGAGGGAGAGATGAGGGCCTTGGGTAACCTTGGCAACAGTCTCAAGATGTTGAACCACTTCACCGAAGCCACCCAAGCATGCCTCACCCAGCTCAGATTGGCTCTACTTTGTCGTGACGAGGTGGTTCTCGTGGTGCTGGTGCTGCTGGTTGCCGGCAATGTTTTAGTTGACTGCCAATGCTTTTAAATCTTAAATCATTCTTTTGATCACCATAAAGTTGTATTCCACTTTTACTTTCGTAAATACTGTTTTCACTCTCACTACCGCACTTCAACCCCTACCCACCATCCCACCACACTCTTTCCACCCACCATCCCACCCCTTTCTTCAACTCACTATCTCACTCCTCCTTCTCAACCACCATCCCACCCCTCCCTTAACTACCAGTCTTCTCCCACCCACCCACCCACCCACCCACCCACCCACCCACCCACCCACCCACCCACCCACCCACCCACCCACCCACTCACCACGACAGACGATAGAAGCAAAGGCTTACTACAACCTGGCATGCATCCACTACAACATCCACAAACACTCGGGCAGTCTCCACCAACCTCAACAACCACCTCAAGATAACAACACCTCTAGGGATCTCACACAAGCCGCCCAGTACTTCAAGTTTGGCCATTATTTATATTGTTACCATCTACATCATCTACAGCATACATCGTTTAAATCAAATATAAATTATACTTTGTTCATATTATATTTATCTTATATAGTTTCCACACGATGGCTTGCTTGTTTTATTAATTTACGATTAAAATACATTTTTTTACCCGTTTGCCAAAGTATCTGCGCATACTTAATAATCAAATATAATTTTTACTTTTTTTCCCATTTTTCCGCCTTAACTAACAATTTATTTTAGAATATAACCTTAAATTCAATCAAACCATCAGAGAAAGTCTTAGAATAATTGAGAAACTTGATGATGGAAATTCTCTGGCAAGAACTTACACCAACATTGGTCAGCTCTCCACGCTTAAAATTTATTTGATCTTTATTTAATATTTATTTACCACACTAAAACCAAACACACCACACCCAACCACACCACAACACACCCAACCACACCACACCCAACCACACCACAACACACCCAACCACACCACAACACTAAAACCAACCACAACACAACACACCCAACCCCACCACAACACACCCAACCACACCACACTAAAACCAACCACACCACAACACACCCAACCACTCCACACCCAACCACACCACAACACACCCAACCACACCAGACTAAAACCAACCACACTACAACACACCCAATCACACCACAACACACCCAACCACACCACACTAAAACCAACCACTCCACAACACACCCAACCACACCACACCCAACCACACCACAACACACCCAACCACACCAGACTAAAACCAACCACACTACAACACACCCAACCACACCACAACACACCCAACCACACCACACTAAAACCAACCACACCACAACACACCCAATCACACCACACCCAACCACACCACAACACACCCAACCACACCAGACTAAAACCAACCACACCAAAACACACCCAACTACACCACAACACACCCAACCACACCACACTAAAACCAACCACACCAGAACACACCCAACTACACCACAACACACCCAACCACACCACACTAAAACCAACCACACAGGCAACGTTTACTACCTACTGGGAGAAATTGACACCGCCATATACTACTACCAGAACGTGAGTTTCAATCATACAAGAAAGAAAGCTTGTTAGCCAACGAAAAGAATCACCCATTATCAATTGAAATCACAAATACATTTTGTAATAAATAAAAATCTAAAAGTCCATTTTTCGCGACATTTAAATTTATGATCCCAACATTACCGAAGCATCAAACCTTCTCATCCTTCCTTCTCATCCTTCCTTCTCATCCTTCCTTCTCATCCTTCCTTCTCATCCTTCCTTCTCATCCTTCCTTCTCATCCTTCCTTCTCATCCTTCCTCCTCATCCTTCCTTCTCATCCTTCCTTCTCATCCTTCCTTCTCATCCTTCCTTCTCATCCTTCCTTCTCATCCTTCCTTCTCATCCTTCCTTCTCATCCTTCCTTCTCATCCTTTTTTTTCATTCTTCCTTCTCATCCTTCCTTCTCATCCTTCCTTCTCATCCTTCCTTCTCATCCTTCCTTCTCATCCTTCCTTCTCATCCTTCCTTCTCATCCTTCCTTCTCATCCTTCCTTCTCATCCTTCCTTCTCATCCTTCCTTCTCATATTTCCTTCTCATCCTTCCTTCTCATCCTTCCTTCTCATCCTTCCTTCTCATCCTTTCTTCTCATCCTTCCTTCTCATCCTTCCTTCTCATCCTTCCTTCTCATCCTTCCTTCTCATCCTTCCTTCTCATCCTTCCTCCTCATCCTTCCTTCTCATCCTTCCTTCTCATTCTTCCTTCTCATCCTTCCTTCTCATCCTTCCTTCTCATCCTTCCTTCTCATCCTTCCTTCTCATCCTTCCTTCTCATCCTTCTTCCTCATCCTTCCTTCTCATCCTTCCTTCTCATCCTTCCTTCTCATCCTTCCTTCTCATCCTTCCTCCTCATCCTTCCTTCTCATCCTTCCTTCTCATTCTTCTTTCTCATCCTTCCTTCTCATCCTTCCTTCTCATCCTTCCTTCTCATCCTTCCTTCTCATCCTTCCTTCTCATCCTTCCTTCTCATCCTTCCTTCTCATCCTTCCTTCTCATCCTTCCTTCTCATCCTTCCTTCTCATCCTTCCTTCTCATCCTTCCTTCTTATCCTTCCTTCTCATTCTTCCTTCTCATCCTTCCTTCTCATCCTTCCTTCTCATCCTTCCTTCTCATCCTTCCTTCTCATCCTTCCTTCTCAACCTTCCTTCTCATCCTTCCTTCTCATCCTTCCTTCTCATCCTTCCTTATCATCCTTCCTTCTCATCCTTCCTCCTCATCCTTCCTTCTCATCCTTCTTTCTCATTCTTCCTTCTCATCCTTCCTTCTCATCCTTCCTTCTCATCCTTCCTTCTCATCCTTCCTTCTCATCCTTCCTCCTCATCCTTCCTTCTCATCCTTCCTTCTCATCCTTCCTTCTCATCCTTCCTTCTCATTCTTCCTTCTCATCCTTCCTTCTCATCCTTCCTTCTCATCCTTCCTTCTCATCCTTCCTTCTCATCCTTCCTTCTCATCCTTCCTTCTCATCCTTCCTTCTCATCCTTCCTTCTCATCCTTCCTTCTCATCCTTCCTTCTCATCCTTCCTTCTCATCCTTCCTTCTCATCCTTCCTTCTCATCCTTCCTTCTCATCCTTCCTTCTCATCCTTCCTTCTCATCCTTCCTTCTCATCCTTCCTTCTCATCCTTCCTTCTCATCCTTCCTTCTCATCCTTCCTTCTCATCCTTCCTTCTCATCCTTCCTTCTCATCCTTCCTTCTCATCCTTCCTTCTCATCTACAGTCTCTTTATGATCCGATTGTGTACACTTATAAATGCGATTATGACTTAATATTTAAAAAATAATTTAAATAGATTTGAAGAAATAATAGAGATCAAAAGACCTGCGTTGATTTAATTACCTACACTAAATAACATTTATCTTAATCCTCTAATTCTCTCTTCCACACACCTTCTCTCTCCCACACACCTTCTCTCTCCCACACACCTTCTTTCTCCCACCCACCTTCTCTCTCCCACACACCTTCTCTCTCCCACACACTTTTTCTCTCCCACACACCTTCTCTCTCCCACACACCTTCTCTCTCCCACACACCTTCTCTCTTCCACACACCTTCTCTCTTCCACACACCTTCTCTCTTCCACACACCTTCTCTCTCCCACACACCTTCTCTCTTCCACACACCTTCTCTCTCCCACACACCTTCTCTCTCCCACACACCTTCTCTCTCCCACACACCTTCTCTCTCCCACACACCTTCTCTCTCCCACACACCTTCTCTCTCCCACACACCTTCTCTCTCCCACACACCTTCTCTCTCCCACACACCTTCTCTCTTCCACACACCTTCTCTCTCCCACACACCTTCTCTCTCCCACACACCTTCTCTCTCCCACACACCTTCTCTCTCCCACACACCTTCTCTCACCCAAATCCTCTTCCTCAACGCTTTCTCTCCCCACACTCTCTCTCTCTCTCTCTTCCTCAACCAGCGCCTCTCATTGGCTGAACGTCGGCAAGACGACGAAGCGCTGAAGAAAGTGAACTTCCAACTGGCAAACAGTTTCATCCTCATCTCCCAATACCACCCTGCCCTGCAGCACTATGCGTTAGGAAGGGATGGATGGATGGATGGATGGATGGATAGATGGATGGATGGATGGATGGATGGATGGATGGATGGATGCATGGATGCATGGATGCATGGATGCATGGATGGATAGATGGATGCATGGATGCTTGGATGGATGCATGGATGGATGGATGCATGGATGGATGGATGGATGGATGGATGGATGGATGGATGGATGGATGGATGGATGGATGGATGGATGGATGGATGGATGGATGGATGGATGGATGGATGGATGGATGGATGGATGGATGGATGGATGGATGGATGGATGGATGCATGGATGGATGCATGGATGCATGGATGGATGAATGCATGGGTGGATGGATGGATGGATGGATAAATATAGAAAATCATAAAATTAATTTTAAACTAATTTTAAAATTTTGACAATCGATAAACTACATAACAATAGTTCTTTAAAAAGGCGAAAAAAAATAATAATAAAAATAATTATAAATAAAAACAAAAGCCACCACAACAACCACCAACCATCAACACATGGGACAGGACTTGCCTGAGGCTGGCGAAGCAGACACGCGACAAGGTGATGGAGGCGAAGGTTTACCACAGCATGGGTCAGTCACTTCGAATTGTGTGGGTTTCTTGCTAGTGTGTTTCTCTTGCTAGTGTGTTTCTCTTGCTAGTATGTCTCTTGCTAGTGTGTTTCTCTTGCTAGTGTGTTTCTTGCTAGTATGTTTCTTGCTAGTGTGTTTCTTGCTAGTGTGTTTTTTGCTAGTGTGTTTCTTGCTAGTGTGTTTCTTGCTAGTGTGTTTCTTGCTAGTGTGTTTCTTGCTAGTGTGTTTATTCCCGCCATCGGCCAACGGGTCGGAAACATACCCCCTCACATCATTAATAAAGTATCAAATTTCCCATCAATATCACTATCACTACCACCACCATCATCTTTATCATCATCATCATCAACACCACCAGGACACACACACAGCCTCCTAGCAGATCCCCAAACCAGCGTCTCTTTCCATCGTAGACACTGTACTCTTGCCCGACACTTCTCTGACAAGGTAGAATCATCATCAACATCATCATTGCCATCATTGACATCATCATCATCATCATCATCATCATCATCATCATCATCCTCATCATCATCATCATCATCATCATCATCATAATAATTATAATTGCCATCATCGCCATCCTCATCCTCATCTTCATCACCACCACCACCATCATCACTATCACAACCAGTTGGGAGAGATGAGGAGCTGGCAGAGTATAGGAGAGAGTTTGGGAGAGATGGAGGAGTGGAGAGGGGCGGTGGAGGCTCTACAGAAGTGCAAGGAGCTGTGTGTTGAGGTTGTTGTTGCTACGTGTCTTAAAGTTGTTGTTGTGGTTGTTGTTGCTCCATGTATTGAAACTCTTGTTGTTTTGCTTATTTTTCTTTAATACTAATATTTATAATTATTATGATAACTATTATGATAATTTTTATGATAACTATTATGATAATTATTATGATAATTATTATGATAATTATTATGATAATTATTATGCTAATTATTATGATACTTATTATGATAATTATTATGATAATTATTATGATAATTATTATGATAATTATTATGATAATTATTATGATAATTATTATGATAATTATTATGATAATTATTATGATAATTATTATGATAACTATTATGATCATTATTATGATCATTATTATGATAATTATTATGATAATTATTATGATAATTATTATGATAATTATTATGATAATTATTATGATAATTATTATGATAATTATTATGATAATTATTATGATAATTATTATGATAATTATTATAATAATTATTATGATAATTATTATGATAATTATTATGATAATTATTATGATAATTATTATGATAATTATTATGATAATTATTATGATAGTTATTATGCTAATTATTATGCTAATTATTATGATAATTATTATGATAATTATTATGATAATTATTATGATAATTATTATGATAATTATTATGATAATTATTATGATAATTATTATGATAATTATTATGATAATTATTATGATAATTATTATGATAATTATTATGATAATTATTATGATAATTATTATGATAATTATTATGATAATTATTATGATAATTATTATGATAATTATTATGATAATTATTATGATAATTATTATCATAATTATTATGATAATTATTATGATAATTATTAAAAATATTTATAAATAACTAAAACTCCCACGATCACTAAAACCCATATGACCATAGTTGCAAGACACGAGGAGCGAACGGGATGTAGACGGATTGATCGGTGAAATCAAAGAAAGAATACGCGTTGAAGGTGCTGTCACAGATGACGCCGCCAAAAATGACAGAATGGTGGAGGGAGGTATTAGTATTATAGAAGCTTCAGATGAAAATAAAGCTTGGAAAGAAGATGATTATAAAGATGATGATGATGTTGGAGAGTTAAATACAAGCTGTAATACAGGTAGAGGTGTACAAAAGGAGGTTTTAGGAAATAAAAAAGCTTTCAAAGAAAATCAAATAAAACTTAATTCTTCGCGAAAGCCATCAGGTCATAAGAAACCATCGGGCTTGCATACCGCTCCTCCACAATACATGAATATGCATGCTTTGACCCCTGACCTAGTTCCCAACATCCCACCCTCTGATGTCACACCATCCTCTTCATCCCACGATCTATCCGTCCCGAATGATCATGACGTTTTCAATAATGCGAACAATAAAAATAACAATAATAGCGATGATGATTACAACGCCCTTATAATTAATGACCCTCCAGTCCGTGATAAAGCATCCAGCAAACTGTTCACTCACCCCTTCTTCGAGTCACTGCCCTACTCCAGTGCTTGCCAGCCTGTCGCCTTGTCGTCCTTCAAACCATCGTCTAAAAGTTCCCTCACTGATAAAACACCTGCGCATAAATTGTCTTCTTCAACCTCTGTCCCACACCAGGCATATCCTTCGACACGTTCTAAAACCACTTTTCCACCTCCCTCAAGACCCACTTTCCCACCTCCAGTACCCCCCTCAAAACCACCCTCAGTTCCACCTCCACCACCCCACTCAAAGTTTTCATTTTTACCCCCTTCAATACATCCTTCTCCTCCTTTGCCTTCAATACCATCGCATTCTATCAAACCTAAAATTCCAAATTTCTCTCACAACCAACAAATAAAACAAAAAGACGATGACGAAAAAGATGATGGTGACAATGCTGGTGATGATGATGGCAATGATGATGATGATGATCTTGACGAGATAAATGACTTGATAAGCAGGTACAAACAGCTTACACTTCAAAGACAAGTGAGTTCTGGGTCCATAGAAACTGATGGAGTTGGTGAGTTGTAGGCGATGTTCTTGGAATTAATTTATTAACCTTTCAAATGATTTTTTAAGGCTTGAAATTATAATATTTAATTAAGTTAAGTCACCTTTATATTTATAAATTTCAATTGTAATACATATTTTAATTAATTCAAGTCAACTTTATTTTAATCAATTTCAGATGATTCTCCCATTCTTAATTATCCGGCATTCGAGGAAGCGACTGGTGTTACAGCTAAAACCACAAATTATACAAACGCTGAGGAAAAACACACAAAAGAAAATGAAAAAGTTAAGAAAAATAATAGGAGTCCTTTTAGGAAAATTATTGGAAACAAACAAAAGAAGAAAGAAATTACAAAAAGTATAAAAACGATAAAAACTGGATTGGAAGAAGATAAAGAAATTACAGAAGTTTTTTCTATGCTCAGTAAAATCCAAGTAATCTATTATTGCCATTAAAAATTGTTAATAAATAAATAAATATTTATAAAATCTATTATTTTGAAGGTAGTTTTTATTAAAACTTTTACGTGAATTCAAGGTATTTACCTGAGATTTAATCTAAAACATAAATATGACCGATTTTTGAAACATTAATGCCTACTTCTAGAGTGACAGAATGGACAGTCAACGAAGCCGACCGCCCATGTCTCCATCATCGTCGTTGGCTCCTTCATCTCCTCTATCCCCCCTCTCCACTCCCACTAACCGCCTAATCCACTCCAAACTCACCACTCCCACATCTAACTCCTCTTCAGAGCACCACCACCACCATCAACACTTACTACAACACAACCCCCATCACCGACTAACAACCCCTTCGTCTCGTTCATCCAGTCGACCTTCAACGAAGACGACCGCTGCATGGCCGCCCGAAGACGCTGAAGATGTCTTGAGGTTGGTCGAGAAGATGGATGCAGGACGCTGGCATGAACAGAGGGCGTCTAGACCTCTACAAAGCCCCACGACCGACGTAAATATCCGGACCCGAAATGATGATGCAGGATTTAATAAATAATTGTTAGATGAAACGGACTAAATGAAATACTTTGATTTTCAGTTGTTTTTAAGTTATATTAAAGAAATAATTTTTTTCCTTAATTTTTAGATTATTGCTTGTTTTGAATACTTTTTAACAGTATTATGAGTTCTTTAAGTTCCACTTTCACTCAATCGCATAACACTCAATGAGTCATTAATATAACCCTCAGGATATAGCACTTTAATTTACTTAAGAATAACATTTGTTTCTACTAATTCCTCATTTTTCACGTATTAAAATCGTTTATGGGTATTTAAAGTTGTTTTATTTACTTTTATTTGTCTTTATATCAATACTCATTTTAAACATTGATGATGATGAAGAAGACTATGATAATAATGAATCTCTTGTAATGGCGATAAAAATATTGTCATTAAAAAAATATGATCTTTTTTTCTCAAATAAACTAATAAAGAAACAAAAGAAATAATTATACATCCACCTAATTAATATAAATTAATAATAAACCAATATAACAAATCAATCAATCAATT
>OX030963.1:4205657-4235657 GCA_943735955.1 Piscicola geometra
TATTATTTCTCTCACAATTTTATCTTTCAAGATTAATCGAAAATTTCTCAATTATTTTTTTTATTCGACTTTTACTATTTCTTCAAAGCTTCCCCAGATCCTGGAACAGACGGCCTCATCATAGGAGCACCTGGAAAAGGTGGTCTTACCATGGGAGCGGGCCCTCTAGTTTGCGGTACCATGGCACCCCTCACGTTCATGGGTGGCGGCATGACTGGTCTGTGCATCATCATCATGTGAGGATTTCTCATCTGGGGAGGCATGGTTCGAGCAGGTGAAGTGCCAGGAGTCGCCAGTGGTCCTTGCATGAAGTAGGGCACGTATCGGCCTCTCAACTGCACGTGATCAGTCATTCCAATGGGAATTCCATAGTTTTGAGCAATTTGCACGTCTAGCGGTAATGGTTCTTTTTTTGTGTTGTCGTCGAATTTTTCCTTCATTTCTTTGAGTTTTTTATCCTTCTTCAACTCTTGTTCCTCGATCAACTTCTTTTTCTTTTCTTCTTCTTTCGCTTTTGCAGATTCAACCATCATGGCCAAGTACTCTTTCAGTTCATGTTTGTCTGCCCGCTCCTTTCTGAACTTCTTAGAAAGTTCTCTTTCGGCATTAAAGATGGCTATGTCGTCATAAACGTCGTCAGCGATGCTCAAATTGGCAGTAAAAAAAAGGATAGCTCCGCCCATAAGGACGATGATTGACAGCATCACCTTGCACATCATCATCATGAAGTGGATTTGATCCATTAGAATGGTGTAACAGCCCACTTTCCATGGCGTAAGTCTGTGTTCCAACTGTTTGGTTTGTTATGTTCATGCATCTTTTGGTCAGTTAATTAATTCACTTTTAAATAAATAGCTACACCAACAACAAAACCACTTCCACCAACACAATAATCAAACCAACAACCAACAAAAAAACCAGAACACCACCAACAAACAACCACCACCACCAATAACAACACCAAACCAACTACCACTAACAACCAACAACACCCACCATAAATGAGCTGACATGACGACATTCAGAAACATTCCTGTTGCAACAACTGCTCGGAACTCCGATATCTGTGCCGTGCAGGTAGTCTGTGTAACTGTGCGTTGGAATCATGACATTAAAGGATTTTAAAAAAAGAACTCATTTAAAAAGATCACATTTGGAAGATATTTGTATGATGTGCGCAAAATAATTTAAACTATGAAAAGCTGAAGAAATTAATAAGATTTTTATGATTTGTAGGTCATTTAAAAAATGATAGTGGGATAATTCAATTGTTCCAATTTATTTTTTAAATAGTCTTATTCAAGTTTTTAAATCGTAAAATCAAGCAATGAAATAAGACTCACTCAACATTGAACCAGTCCGTGTAGTTCTGGTTGCCGCAACATTGCTTCTCGCTCTGCAAAATGTCCATTATTTCTTTGTTCTTTTCGTCTCCTTTATACTTTAGCATGGTTGATAATAGACCTACCTGGGTAGGTTAGATAGATACTTTTGTCTGGTTTTGTAAGCTAGTTTTTGAATTATAAATATGTTTTGAGTGATGCTTGGAGCTTTGTTATCGACTGTTTGAGATGAAGGGATACACCTTGATTAACTAATGACTAAATCATTATTCGTTCATTATTTCAAAAATTAAAATAATTACCAACATACCTTAAAGATACTTTCAAAGCAGTAAGAGATGGAAAAACAAAGAAGAAGACAGATGAGTGACACTAGGATGATGGCCGCTAGCCATCCAGTGAACGAGTAAGCGGCGAAGCGAAGGGAGCGGTTGGTGGGCTGATAGGCGTGTGCCAGAGAAACAATGACACCCGAGACTTGGATTGTGACATTGATAACGCCTACCGAGACGAGACAATAGAAAAAGTTTCCCTTACTGAAGTTGGGAAGAAGTTGCAAGTAGCGGTCTGAGAAGACGATGAACGGCATCATGTAAAACGCAAAAACGCCGACGACCAAGCCGCACAAGCCACACATGCCTGCAGCCGCCAGCCATTTAACCGTTGTCAACTTGTTGTCTTCCATTAGTTCTTGTAGTTGTTTGGTGTAGTCGTGTTCTGTATTGCTGTCCAGCTCTTCCAACATCATCTCGACTTTCTTTTTAGGACCAGCGAACATTTTCAGAAGATTGAATCCCATTTTTTATTATTATTTGAATACTTTGAAGTATAAAATTGAAATTATTTGATTATTTGTCTGTTTTTTGAAGTAACTGATCACTCTGTCATATTATTGACAATCACGTCATCATGTTTTTGACAATTTATATTTGGAAAAAAAATTAATAAAACATTAATTTTATTTGGAAAAACTGAAACATTATTTTTTTTAAACAAATTTAAGTTTAAACAGCTTTGGTATGTTACATAGTACTATGATGAAAAGTAAAAGGGTTGATATATTTCAGAAAACAATAAACTTTATTGAATAAAGCACTTTAAAGTTTAAAGTTTCAACTATATCTAATATCTTGTATTTAAAATCGAAGAAAGATGGATTTGAGATTTGCTGTGGTTTGTTCTAGCAACCAAAACCGCAGTATGGAAGCACATAGCTTCTTAAAGTTTGTTTCTGGAAGATTTTACATTTAACTTTTTTGAAGTCTTTAAATAACATTTTGAGTAAAATAATGAAAATATTTCAACCTATATTTTATATCTTCTTATAAGTATACATAAGTTATAACCTAATTAATATTATTTAACAAACTCATTTCTAAAACCAAAAAATATGTATTTGAACCTAAAGTTAACAATCCAAATTTCCACTAAATCACTAGTTATCCCAATTCTCCAAAATCCCAACCCAAACTGCCAGAAAGAACAACTTGAGGGTGAAATCGTTTGGCAGTGGTTCCCATGTCAAATTGCCAGGCACAGCCCCTGACAAGCCGAACATATACCCCTTCCAGACCAGCTATGAACACATGTACACAGACCTCTGCAACAAAGACAAACAACTGTTAGAATTACTATAATATTTAATATTTAATATACTATAATATTAATCACTTATAGCATAATAATATAATAGCTATATTATTATATATGATACTATAAGTTATGTTTCATTAAAAAAATAACTTAGGTTTTTATGACGGTTATATTTAAAAAAAAAATACTTATTTTAAACTAGCCCCATTAAGCTCCCCCAAAACCATTTCAAACTATCATATTCCGCTTGAAAAACTCATTCTCTCATCTTTAATCACAACAAACACACCAAAACAGATTTTTTTAAACTTCTTCCTCAAGCACACAGCAACCCAACACAGATGAAATAACTCTCCCTTCATCTTTCACCAACCCACACAGATACACACAACTTTCACACCACCAACACCAACCCACACAGATACACACAGCTTTCACACCACCAACACCAACCCACACACATACACACAACTTTCACACCACCAACGCCAACCCACACACATACACACAACTTTCACACCACCAACACCAACCCACACAGATACACACAACTTTCACACCACCAACACCAACCCACACAGATACACACAACTTTCACACCACCAACGCCAACCCACACAGATACACACAACTTTCACCCCACCAACACGCCAACCCACACAGATACACACAACTTTCACACAACCAACACCAACACACACACATACACACAACTTTCACACCACCAACACACCACTCCACACAGATACACACAACTTTCACACCACCAACACCAACCCACACAGATACACACAACTTTCACACCACCAACACACCACTCCACACAGATACACACAGAACGGCCTGCTGTACATGCTGGACAGGAACAGACGCATAAAGGAGCGGCCGGAGAGGTTTCAGGACTCGGAGGAACGCTTCGACGTCATCGTCTGCTGTGAGGAACGAGTCTATGACCAGATCCTCGATGGTGCATGGTGGGGGGTCGTGCTGGTGGTGGTGGGTCGTTGTGGTGGTGGTGGTGGGTCGTGGTGGCTGATGTTGGGTCTTGGTGGCTGGTGGTGGGTCGTGGTGGTGGTGTGTGGAGGGTTTTTGGATTGATGAGTGGGTAGGTTGGTGGATGGAAAGTTCATATTAATAATAATAATAATGTGATGATAATCTTTTGTCTTCAACTTGACAAATTTACAATTTTTAAAACTATTTCTACCACGATTACATTCCCCACACTTCAACCCATGTTCACCATTATCAACCTTCCACTCCCAACCAACCACCACCACCACTCCACCAAAGACCTCGAGAACAGACGGCCCTCCAGCACAACTTCTCCCGAGGGCGTACACGTCATCAACATCGACATCACCGACAACCACGAAGAGGCCACCGTCGGAGGCATCACCATCAGCCAACTATGCCTCATGGTTCCTTGCATTGGATTGGGTTTGGGCTGGATTTGGGTTGGATTGGGTTGGGTTTGGATTTGGGATTGGATTGGATTTGGGTTGGATTGGATTGGATTTGGGATTGGATTTGGGATTGGATTGGATTGGATTTGGGATTGGATTGGATTTGGGATTGGATTGGATTTGGGATTGGATTGGATGTGGGATTGGGATAAGGAATAATATCAAAAGTAGTATTTTGAATAATAATTATTATAATCATATTATTAACCACTACCACAACAACAACAGCAACCAAAAAAGCAACAAAAAGCAATACCACAACAGCAACCACCACCACCACCCCATCGACAGTTGAACAAATGCCAAGACTTGGACAACGAAATCGACGAGCTGCTACAAGACTTTGAACTCAAACACAACAAGTCCCTTCTACACACTGTTGTCTTCTACTGAACCCCCCCCTACTAATATTACTATTACTACTACTACTACTACTACTATTACTACTACTACTACTACTACTACTACAACTACTACTACTACTACTTCTTCTACTACTACTAATAATAATATTCACTGTTCACTATTTAAATAATTTACTTTTTGTATTAATAAAAAATGAAATTTCATTGTCTTTTTGTGTTTGTTTTTATGTCAGAATGATTTTAAACTACTCTCAGTTTTTTTCAATTGTTTTATTGTATTTAATAGTTAAAAATTCTGAAATGAAATTTTATTGAATCTATAAATTCAAATAAAGTCTATAGATAAAAGTTGGATTTTGGAAAGAAATAAAAAAATCTTGTCAATCTTAAGAAAATAATTGTTTATATTTATTTTGTTAATGCTTTATTCTCAGTTTGTGAACCTGTTAATAGAACTTCATGAAAAAAAGTAAAAATAATTTAGAGATATTTTATGCAGTTCTTTGAGGCGTATTTAAGTAAATGATCAGTCAGAAGTTCATGTCATGAGATGCTGGTAAAAAATAGCTGTGTAAATCAAATGCTAGAAATTTTATGTTTTACTATTTGAGATTTTAAACTTATTGTTTTACATTTATAAATTGCAAAATAAATTAAGATTTTTTATTTTTAGCTTAATTCATTTTTAAATTCTAGCAGGCGTTTTTTATCTGAAAAAGTTAATAAATGGAAGCTGCGACGTAAAAATCTACAATCAAGAATCTTGATTCAAGATGTGTATACACTGATTGAAATAAAAAATTAAATTTATGAAATCATGTCTACTGAACAATTGTCTTCTAAAGATACAATTTTGAATTATATGAAAGATTCGTTAGAACTTTTGAAGCTTGAAAACTATGAAAATGATGGACCAATAAAGGGGTAGAAGAAATTAAATTTTAATGATTTATTGACAAATCTGAAACAAATAATAATATTACAATAAATAAAAAAAGTTAATCCTACCAAATTAAACAAATATTTTTTCTATTATTCTTTTCACTGCTCAATAATTGTAAATATTTAAATTAATATCTTGTATATAACCTATTTTTAAATTTTTACCGCTTAGAACAGACACCTCGAATGCCTTGTGTTGGTCACTCGAAGGAGCCTTTCTCCACGCCCTCAAAAGCTCAAAAAACGTTTGAAAATTGAATAATTATTTGCCCTATAACTTAACCACCATTACTATTTTGTTCTTTTTCAAGTCCAAAATTGTAAAAATTGAGTTTTCTATTTCCTTATATGTATTGAATCGCCTACATTACCTCTGAAATGACAGCTTGCAAGATTCAATGCTTTATAGTTGTCATTCTTCTACACTATAAAACACCATTTATATCTTAATTAGACATAAAAACAGTTAAATTAAAGCAATCATATGGTTAATAATGTTTATAAAAAAAATTAATATTTGAACTTGATTTATCCCACACAGAATTTCTGGCCTCTTCTCAAACCACTCCTGCACAAGTCATCCCTCAAGGTCATCTCGTCAGCCAATCAAATCACTTCGGACATCGGAAGATCTAGGGTATTCTTTGTGAATTCATTAAAAATTAAAATTATAAAATAATTTTTTTTAACATTAAAAATTATCTATTTATAAAGTCTCAAAAGAAATGTATTTCAAAATTCCAAACTGTACAAGATATCATTATTTAAAAATATAAAAAGTGCACTTTTAATAATTCATAAACATCTAAATTAGATTTAAACCATCGACCAATCAGGCTTGGCTGAGACTCTCCTTAAACGAGTGCTCATTGGACGGCTACTTGAACTTCCTCACCAATGACGTCAGTCTCCTCTGCAAGCACTACCAGCCTGCTGCCTTCCTATTGGACGACGCGTGCACCAATCAGCTACTAGAGATTTCAAGAGGTTTATTGATGTGTTTCAAATTGATGCAAATATATTAATTATTTTATTTTTTAATTAATTAAAAAGCTTTTTCAAAAATGTAGTTTCTTCCTTCAGGTATCCTTTTTTTCTCTCTATTGCATTCTTCCATCTATCATCACTTTCTACATCACTATCATAACCACACCCCATCATACTACCACCACCACCCACTAGAGTTATCATCCCTATCTTTCGACCTACCCTACAACGCGTCCATACTGAACCAATGGAACCCCACCCCCCTCCAACTCACTCACCAACACCCCTCCCCCTCCCTCAAGTGGCCCACCCTGGTCACCCTTTCTAATGGTTTGTTTGGGGGGGGGAGGTGGGGTGGTGAAGTGGTGGGTTTTTGGTGGGAAATTGGTTGGATTTATTTAAAATGTCGAATTATTATTATACGCCAAACAAATGACTGATCACCACTCACAACAGCCGACGATAGCACTTCACTCCACTCGCAAACCCTCTCCTTCACCCTCCGACCCCGATCCCGAAACGACCCCATCTCTCCATCCACCCATCCATCCACTCTTCCACCCAGCCATCCATCCATCCTCCCACTCAACCATTCATCCATCCTTCCTCAAACGAACAACACAACTCTTTCAAGCCAAAGGTTGAACACTTTTCTGAAATGCCAAACCACTCAGAACATCTTATCCATCCCACGCAAAAGCACCAAAGCATCCACCCCATCCTCCTCTCCTCCCACCACCACCACAAGCCCCCCTCAGAGCATCCAAAATGAAAAGTCGAGCGCTACAAAAATCATGTCGGTCGATTCTGATAGTAGTAGTGTCGCTTCCAGACCTGACTTCAAAGACGGCCGGCTTGACTTTTACCAGACTGTGTATGGAGTGGCAGATTCGGAGGATGAGAAGGTGCCGGGTGTGGATGCTGCTGGTGGTAGTAGTGTTGGTGGCAGTGGTAATGATAATGATCTTGTACAACAACAGCAGCAACAAAATGATTCTGCAACTGCAACAACAACATCCACCATCAAATACCAGCCCCTCAAACACACCATCACCAGACCACAGCACATCAAAATCAACAACACAACGCCAACACAATCATCCCCCATCCAAGCACCCCTCCAGCAACAACATCACCAACAACAACTACTACCACATTCCCTGCAACTTAACTCTATGCAACACTACCTACAACAACAACAACAAACCAACTCACTACAACTACAACAAAATCGCTTCTTTCCAACTTCAAAATCGTCGCAACAAATCAAGTCACTACTACTACAACAACAACAACAACCACACCAACAACAACTCCAACAACAACTCCAACAACAACACCGACAACAACAACAACCGACTTTTTCACCACTCTCTCAATCACCACAATCGACCGGGGGTGGCAGCGTATGGGACGAAGGCATCGATGGAAGGTCTCACCAGAGGAGCAAGCCAGAGGCGCAAGAGATGAGAGGCGACAGGAGAAGTTCGTCACGTCATCCCATCCATTCTTTCATTTTCACATCCATCTATACATTCATTTGTTCATTCATCCATTTTTCCATTAATCTACCCATCCATCTATCCATCTTTCCATTAATCTACCCATCCATCTATCCATCCATTCGTACATTACTTCAACTTTCAATGAATCCATTCATCCATCCATTTACTCATCCATTCATCCATTTACCCATCCATTCATCCATCTGCTCATCCATACATGCATCTATTCATCGATGCACCCATCCATCAGAACGACTGGATGATGGCTTGATTCTCAGCGACGACTTGAAGTTCAAGTTGATCATCAAGGACAACCTCGACCGCTTCCCACTCACCATCACCCACCACAAACAACTGCAGCATCAACAACAACAACATCCTTGCAACAACAACCAACAACAACATCAACATCTCTACAATAACCACCACCAACAACAACAACAACAACATAATGCCTCGTCCGATCAACAACACCAAGATGCAAGTCATCAGACATTGCAACAGCAACAAAAGTCTGACCAACAACCACTGCCAACAAATAATCAAAAACAACCACAAAACCAACATTTACAGCAACTACAACAACAATATCAACATGCACAACAACCGCTTTCCCCAACAAATACAGACAGTGCTACTTCACTGGTTATTTGCCTCATGATGACTTTATAGCTTCGGCGTATTTTTACCATTATACATTTAACCTTTGATGCCTTTGCAATTTAAATGGATCTATTTCACCCATTCATTTATCTATCCATTTTTTAATCAATTACTTCATTCATTCATTCATTTACTTATTAATTAATTCACTCATTCTTTCACTCACTCCTCACCCACTGCCACAATAGGAAGTCTCAAACAGTGCTCCTGATAACGATCTTGAAGGCAGTGTCAGTCAAGAAAACTATGGTTTGCTTTTTACAATATTTTTATTTTATCTCAAATAAATAATAATAAATAATTTCTAATTTTTCCCACCTAAAATGTTTGCAGAGTCCTTTCATGATCTCCTGAAAAGCTATTGCAAAAAAGACGCCACCAGCAATACTTCTACTACCACAACTGCTACTACTACTACTACTACTACTTCAACTATTACTGCTACTACAAATACTACTTCAACTATTACTGCTTCAACTACAATTACCGAAAATACTGCTGATGAAACAACAATGAAAACATCAAAAACTACAAATAATTCAACAGCGAATGTTCAAAACTTTAAAAATACTACAATAAACGCTGGAACTACAACACCAACAACACCAACAACCACAACGCATAGAAGTCAATCCGTCAACGACATGATAGAATGCTTGAAGCTAAAACAACAACAACAAAACAAAGACAAGGTATTTACTTTTTTTAGTTTTTCAACATTTCTAGCTGAGATGGTAGTAGAGCCATTGGTTATGTTATCTATGGCATTACTGAGTTGATTAACATCCGCTACAACTACACCAAACAACATCAAATCCAAAACTTCAACAAAACCAATAACAACAACAACAAGCACAACAACAATAAGCCACACCAAAACACCCCCACCCAACAACCACAACACCCCCACCCAACAACCAAAACACCAACCATGCAAAAAACACAAGAAGAACGACAACCACAACAACAACAACAACAACACCCTTCAACATCAACAACAACAGACACAACACGTGGAGTACACAGGCATGCGGAGGGAGTTGGGCTTGTCGTGCCAGAACTTCCGCTGCCTCACCTGCTCTGCCCCCATTGGCGTGTGTGAGTTGTGGTTGTTGTTGTTGTTGGGGGAGGGTTGTTGTTGTTGGGGGAGGGTTGTTGTTGTTGGGGGGAGATGAGTTGTTGTTGTTGTTGGGGGAGATGAGTTGTTGTTGTTGGGGGAGGGTTGTTGTTGTTGTTGGGGTGTTGTTGTTGGGGGGTTGCTGTTGTTTTTGTTGTTGTTGGGGTGTTGGTGTGTGACTTATAACCCACCAACCAACCACCCGTCCCACCCACCCCACCCGTCCCACCCACCCCCACCTCTCCCACCCACCCCACCCACCCCACCCCTCCCACCCACCCCACCCCTCTCACCCCTCCCACCCACCCCACCCCTCTCACCCACCCCTCCCACCCACCCACCCATCCACCCCTCCCACCCACCCAGCCTTTCCCAGAGAGCGGGTGTGCGCCTACACAAAAGCCTACTACTGCATCGAGTGCATGGGGAGGGGGTCCGACTTCCTGCCAGGCAAGGTCGTCTATAGTTGGGACTTTAATACTTATAATGGTGAGTGTTGATGGTGGTGGGGGTTTGGGAGTGGGGTGGCGTGGGGTTAATTGGGGGAGTTGGTTTGGGGCTGGGATGAGATTTATGGTGGGGTTAGTTAGTCGTGGTTGGGGGTGGGTGGTTGTGGTGGTGTTTGAAGGTGGGTGGTTGTGGTGGATGGTTGAAGGTGGGTGGTTGTGGTGGATGGTTGAAGGTGGGTGGTTGTGGTGGATGGTTGAAGGTGGGTGGTTGTGGTGGATGGTTGAAGGTGGGTGGTTGTGGTGGATGAGTGAAGGTAGCTGGTATTTAAAAAATAAAAAGTTTGTGATATATTTTAAAGAGTGATGATGTACTGTAAAAGAGCAAAATCTGCTGCCATTTGAAAATAATTGTTTCTCAAACATCTGAAAAGGAATTGTTTCAACCAATTATCTCAATTGCCACTATGGCCACTTGAGTTTTCAAGTAGATGGATAAAGAGTAGGTCCAAAATGAAGGCAAAAAAATTATAATATTATTTATTATAATTCTCATCATCATCATTATCATCATCATCATCGCCACCACCACACGCTCCAGTGTGTACAGACAGCTACAAGGTACTACAGGACCTCAAGCAGCGACCACTCATCCCACTGGACCTCCTCAACCCCTCCCTCTACCTCCACGTCACCAAACTCAATGACGTCAAGGTGCGGGTTATTGTAGTAGTAGTAGTGGTGATGGTGGTAGTGGTGGTAGTAGTAGTAGTAGTGGTAGTAGTAGTAGTGGTAGTATTAGTAGTAGTAGTAATAATAGTGGTAGTAGTAGTAGTAGTAGTAGTAGTAGTAGTAGTAGTAGTAGTAGTTGTAGTACTAATCCATTACGTCATCAACAATGACGTCACAGATACTGCGAGAAAGACTGCGGTGTCTCAAGTCTTACTTGTGCGCATGTCAAGCCCATCTCATGACGCAACTGCTGCAACTCATTGGTTGCTATTTTTAGTTTTTTATTGTTCTTGTTGTTTTTTGTGTATGGCTGTTGTATCTATGGTATTTTTTTGCTGTTGTGGCTGTTTTATCTATGGTACTTTTGTTCTTTACGCATTCGATAATAATAATAATTTACACATTAAGGATTACCATTTCACACATTAGTCATTACCACTTTACACATTAGTCATTACCACTTTACACATTAATCATTACCACTTTACACATTAGTCATTACCACTTTACACATTAATCATTACCACTTTACACATTAGTCATTACCACTTTACACATTATTCATTACCACTTTACACATTAGTCATTACCACTTTACACATTAATCATTACCACTTTACACATTAGTCATTACCACTTTACACATTAATCATTACCACTTTACACATTAGTCATTACCACTTTACACATTAATCATTACCACTTTACACTTTACAGAGCACAAAGCTTACTTCTTCGACAACATCCATTTGTACTCGCTAGAGGTTGTGTATCATCATCATTACCTAGCAAGAAAATAATAAAAATCATAATAAAATCATCATTACTAATCGTCATTATCATTTTTAAGATTATAACCACCTCCATCATCATCGTCATCATCATCATCACCATCATCAACACCCCTATCATCACCACAACCACCATCATCAATACCACTATCATCATCACCACCATCATCAATACCACCATCATCAACACTACCATCATCATCACCACCACCACTATCATCATCACCACCACCATCACTACCATGCCATCATCATCAGGACCTCCTCAAAGTTCCCTCCAACCAATTGGCGAAGACGCTGATGGCGGGAATCAATTTCGCGTCGAACCACGTGTACGCATGCGTGTTGTGTTCCCAGAAGGGATTCTACTGCGAGGTGTGTCGTCAGGATAAGATAATTTATCCCTTCGAACAAGCTGCCACTGCTAGCGTGAGGGTGGGATGGAGGGTGTGTGCGTGGGTGAGGAAGAGGGTGGAGGGTTGGGATGGTTGGTGAGGATGGGATGAAGGTGATGGAGATGAATGGTGGTGAGGGAGGAGTCGTGGGGGAGGGTGGGTGAAGTGGTAAAAGACAGGAAGGGCATTTGGTTGGTGGAGAGAGAGAGGCTTGAGAGAGTCTTTGGAGGAGTCAAGACTAACTGCTTTTTAGATAATTTTTTATATAAAAAACTGAAGTTGAATTTGTTAATCAGTAATTATTGATAGTAATAATAATATTATTATTAATAGTTAATTAAAATATTACAAATAATCAAATTATTCTTTTCATAACTCAGTGCACCGAATGCGGAAGTCTTTTCCACAAAGAGTGCAAGCCTAGCCAATCAGACTGTCCCAAGTGCAAACGTCTGCAGACCAGGAACCAATCACGCGAGGCCACCGCCACGTCGTCCTCCAATCAGAGGCCAGATCTTTTGAATTCTCAAAGCTCATTGGACGCTCAAATTAATTATTCATTCACCGAGTCTTGTAATAGTGTGGGTAGTAGTAGTGCCGGAAGGAAGCAGCGTGTTGAGGATGGGGAAGATACGAATGGGGGTAATAGGAATAATAGTAATAATAATAATAATGATGATGATGATTTTTATAATAATAATAATAGTGGTATAATTAGCAACAACACTAATGGGAAAAGCACAAAGACAACTGTAAAATCGAATCAAAAGCAAGCTTTAGTACAGCCTATATGGTAGGGTTGGTTAAATTAAGCTAGAAAATAAATTAATTATTGAGACATTAAAAATTTATATTATTATTATTATTATTATTCTCGATTAATTGGTTATATAAAAGATATTAAATTTATTAAATTTTTTATATATATTTAATTTTATCTTTAATAATTTAAAAATTGAGTTTAAACATATTTTTATTTCCTTCCCCTCTAATTTCATTAGCATCTTTTATTATCACACTTAAAACACTACGGAAAAATTATTTGTATTTACAAATGTCATCCGCTCACTTAAATTACTGTCGTTATTGTTACTTAACAGTAACTCATGCAAAACTGAGATTCAAATGTATATATTTGCTTATTCCCCGTAGGAGAAAACTGTATACAAAGTGTTTAATTGTAATTTCTCTCATCGTCATTCTAGTTCTTTCACTATTATTTATATGATACCAATCTAAATATAATTTATACAATTAAAAGAATAATTATTATTTTCTTATTAATTTTATATTATACCAATCTAAATATAATTAATACAATTAAATACATTTTTATTTTTTAAAATTTATTTAAATATTTAAAATGATTTTTAAATAATAATCTTGAACACAAATTCCAACATTATTTAGAATATTTCTTCATCAAAGTAAAGCTTTTTAATATCTTCAACCCTGGTCTATAGATTTTCATGTTATTTTGTTCCATCATTTTTATAACGTCTTTCGACTATTTCATTTATTCATTTCCACAGTACTTTCGATGATGTAACATATTTTACATTCAAAACGCGTTATCAGGCATTTCGTGTAAAGCCTGAAAAAACAAGCACTTCGCGTAATGACCAGTTCAACTGGTTAATACGCGTAATGACTGAAAAACGCAGTCGTTACACGAAAAGCCTGAAAATATCTCACCATATTTAACAGATTTACTGAAATGAAACAATCTAATCTTTAGTCAAGTTATTAAACTCTTTTTCTTCATATTTTTTGTTTTTTATAAATAAGGCATTTAAAATGTTTTATAATATAAGTTTTCTAACATTATTTATATCAGTTTTAAAATGGGAAAAACATATATTCGAAAGTTATAATGAAAAAATTGCATTTATTAGAGTAGTGAAAACATAAAATTTGGAACAGTGCCAGAAAGTTGCCTCCTGTTAGTGAGTGATCGGATCTTTTTGAATTCTATCATTTCCCGCAAGTAATACTTTAATGACATCTACTCATACAAAGTTGCCTAGACTTGAGACCTTGTCACCTGTTGGTCTGACACTGTTTGTTGCCAAGACTACAGTCACAATGGAACAATCCTCGACCACCTGGATCTGTTATCTTGTCACTAGCCTCTTCTACCGACACCTTCCCGTCTCTATCCGAAACCTCTTCCTTCTCCTTCTCCTTTTTCTCTTCCTCTTCCTCATCCTCCTCCTCCTTCTCCTCCTCCTCCTCCTCCTCCTCCTCCTCCTCCTCCTACTTCCCAGCTTTGAAGGTCTCTCTTTCATCACGAAGTTTCCGGTATTCAGACACCTGCATCAGAGGGAAGAAGAGAGCATTTAGAATGTAAAGAAACTTCAATTATAATATTTTAATGTACTCTTTTTTTAAATTAAAATGCATGAATGAAAATAACTTGACTGAAGATTTGATTGTTTCATTTCAGTCAATCTGTGAAATAAGATTAGGCATTTTCAGGCTTTAAGCGTATTGACTAAGCGAACTGGTCATTACTGGTCATTAAGTGCCTGGTTTTATCAGGCTTTACACGAAATGCCTGATTACGCGTTTTGACTGTAACTTAAACACCACATTTGCAAATCAATTCTTTCCATAATATAGTTTTGATTAAGTAATCATTTAAGAATAAATTAAATATAAATAACACTTTTATATAAATTGTAAGTATCATTTTAAATTTCATTTATATTTTGTATCATAGTTTATTTTTATATCATTTCAACCATTAAAAGTAACATATTTGAAGCAAAATCATTTCGCCATTTAGTTATCTCTGATGAATACATTCACATAAAAATAACCTTTGAGTTTAAGTTAACTTCTCAATCGATTTATTCACTTCTCAACTGCCACCAAAAATGTTATATCTTTGTAATCCTCATCAACCTCATCATCAATCATCATCACTCCATCATCAATCATCATCAATTCATCATCATCATCAATCATCATCAACCTCATCATCAATCATCATCAGTGATCTAAGCTTGTGCCTTCCTCGTTGCCTCAGTCTGCATTTTACTTTTCATTAAACATTTTAATTATTATTTTATTTTATTATTATTACTGCTTTTTTTATTACTGCATTTTTATACTTTATTACTGCATTTTTATTTTTCAATAATCATAAGAATGAATTAATGACGTTTAACCTAAAAATAAAGTTCAAAGTTTGTCGAATTAACAAGAAGTTGTTTTAATTGCGTAATACAGATTTTATAACTTATACAGTATAACTTATACTGTATAACCTATACTGTATAACTTATACTGTATAACTTATACTGTATAACTTATACTGTTTAACTTATACTGTATAACTTATACTGTTTAACTTATACTGTTTAAGTTATACTGCCTAGGCACCATGGGCGGCGATCCTGTGGGGTCCTGGGGTCCACCTTAATGTGGACCCCCCCACTTTTTTCATTAAAAACATTTGTAAACTCTTGTTTTGATGCGAACATAATCGTCAAAAATGGCATAAAACAGAATATTTACATAGTAATACATTGTGATTATGTGTAGTTATAGTGGTAGCTGTCTAAAACAAAACTATTCATTGCTTACTTAAATATTCGTATCAAAACAGAAGTTAGAAAATGTTTATTTAAGTAGGGGGAGAGGGTGTCCGGACCTCAAGACCAGGGGCGGCGATCTGCGGAAAATCTTAGGGGGGGGGTTTGGAATCAAAGAACCGGTATCGAGCAATACACTACAAGCGATACTATTTTGGATTGTTTTCTGTAGTGCAAATTACTTTTGTATCAACTATTAATATTTGTATCACCAAACATTAAAAAAAAGTTCGACCTCAGGACTCCCCCAGGATCGTCCATGCTGGTTAGGATCCCCCCAAGATTTGCAGCAGATCGCCGCCCCTGATAGGCACACCCATGTATTGCACGCATGTGGTGTTTTATAGTCAAAAATAAATATTAATAAAAACAAACCTAGTGATTAAGACTGGAAATTGGCAGGTCGGTGGATTTGCTGGGAGATCTGCAGGACTCTCCATCCCTGCAGGAGTCAGTCACTCTCTTGTGCTTTGCGTTGAACCAGCAGCACAAGTTCTCTTTATCACTTGCTCAGACAAAAAAGTCAATTGAAAACCTAGACTGCTATTTAAAGCATGCTAAAAGACATAAAATTGAATCTAAAGAGCAGTTTTTTGATGCCATTATTCCCAGTCATTTGTGATAGTTTTATTTGATATGTTAATCGACCAATTGCATGTTTGCTAATCCGTTTTTAGACATTCGGAATCCGATGATCTTTGTTTTTCTTTATTTGACGATTTACAACGTTCATTTCGTAAATATTTTGTCTTTTTTATAGATGACCTATAATTTAAGGTATTATAATAATAATAAATAAATAATGCGTATTTATAATGCGCCAAGGCACGCAACTGAGACGCCACTCAAACGACATAAGTCGTGATACACCGCAACATATACACTAGGTATATGATAGCTCACGGTTGGCTGAACAGGGATTCGAACTGGCGACCTTTAAGTTGCATGTCCAACGACTTTACCATCTAAGCCAACCCGCTCACCGAATTATTATAAAAATCGTTATTGTTTTTCTGCAAATAGCTTATAGGGGAAAAAGAAAAATATTGTTATCTAGTATCGACATTTTTTTCTTTAAAATGTTTTTCCAAGAAAAATAGCAATAGTTGATTTAAAATGAATTAGCAATTCAGCAAGCAATACTTAAAAGCACCACTGATGCTGCAATGCATCGATACTCAGTCAGTCTCGCATAGTCTTGAACACCGTTGAGGAACCAAAATAAAACTTCCAACTGGTTTACTCATTTTCTTTTGCTTTTCTGATAGTCTCAAACAGTCGTTGAGCTCCAACCCTGTTCATTCTATGTATCTTAGTTACACTGGTTTTATAGTCACTCGAACTGCAGTCAAACTATCATTTATTATGAATTATTCAAATTAATTGTAACATTTTTTTTCAGAGTAATTGTCAGATAGTGTTTTACACCAAAAACTCTAAGTAAACAAGTTTTTTAAACGAAAAGTAATGAATTCAAACTAATTTCAAAACTCAACATAAAACTTAAACTTGCTGCAACTAAAATCACTCAACTATGGCAACTAAACAACCTCACTACACTTTGCACCAGCTAGATGCACACGAGCACACCAAAAGCACCCATATACACGCAGTCAAATGAACGCTGAATCCCGATGAACTGATATCGGGTCTGCAATGGAGGATGCAGTACAAGCTCATTAAGTATTTTATAAGTATTTATGAGTTTATTATAATTATTAAATAATTACAGAAAGGTTGATTGAAAATAAAATTATAATCATTTAAACTATTATATTTTAATTAATATTAAAATAATTAAAACTAAATGTACTTTGAAGAAGGCTTTTTGCTTGCTGCAGGTGTGAAGGGGGAATCACTGACTAACCCATTAATAGGCAGTGTGGACCTTTTTGCAGTCTTATCACAACTGAAGTGAAGCAAATGTTTTAAAAATAAATTAATTTATGAAAGATTTAAAAAACAGAATAGCATTTTTCAATAGATATTCTACAATAGAATTGAGTCTATAAAATATTTATATAATATATAATAAACAAATCAATTAAGGATAAACAATTAAGGTTATTATATGATTTTTCCAACATACTATATTATAAAATCTATTTTCAATATGCTCAAATGTTTAAATATTATGAATCAGAACTTAGTTTTGAAAAATTCTTCTAAAGTCTGGTCTGTTTGAACTTTTTTATCTCCTTTCCATATATGACACCTTTGAGACAAAAAATATAAAATAACAACATCTTCTAAAAATAAATTAGTTTCTGAAAAGTATTTATATTTTGAATTGAGATATTTAAAACAAATAAATTTGTGAAAATGTTAAAAATAATGTACATACTCCAATTCCGGTGGTTGAATGAGAGATTCCTTGAAACCAGTCATCCACGAGCAATCACATATCAAACGGTTCCCATCCAAATACACATATTTCAAAGTAGGGGACGCCAGTAATCCGGGTGGTAAAGCATCGAATTGGTTGTCAGGTAGACTTAAGGATTCAAGTTTTGGGAGGTAGTCAAAAACTGGAAATTTTTTTAACGAACAGTTATGTAAAGCCAAATGTTCCACGTTTTTCAGCGTTTTGAATTGGCCATTTCGAAACTCAGGAAAGTTGTAATTCTCAAGTCGTAACCGTCGTAGTTTTTTGCTTTCCGAGAGTAATTCTTCAAGAACGTTTAAGTCTTTTTCGTTCAATTGAGCGTTTATTATCTGCAACATTTTTAGATTTGAACCCAAAAAACCCAAATTATTTATTTTACCTTTTGTTTTACGCAGGTATAAGTTTTCAACATTTTTAAAGTCTCTTAATGAAACATTAGTTATATTACATTTATCAAAGGCTAGGTATGTAACAGAATCCCATGAAGATTCTTTATGACTTCCAGTAGGTGGAGTAAAATCACTATTTCTAAATTCTATAGAATAGATTTCTTTTGGAATGCCTTCGAAATAAAACTCACCCTTATAACCATCGCAAATTAAATCTTTTGCACATTCACAAGTCGGTTCATCACAAATGTTCGCTGAAAACCCAGTTGCAAAGGTAGCAAAAAGAAGATAGACTTTCAGTATCATTTCAACAGTTTTAATTTGGCATAGCTACCAAACTATGTATCTTAGTTACACTGGTTTTATTACTCACTCGAAATGCAGTTCAACTTTAATTTATTATGAATTATCGAAATTATTTTTCAAAATTATTGTTAACTCTGTAATGTTTCACATAAAAAAGTAAATAAATTTTACAAACGAGAGTTAATGATTTCTGAAAAATCGCCAAAACTCAATAGTTTCCCAAAAAACTTATAACTGTACTAAAACCACTTAACTCAATCAATCAATCAATCAATCAATTAACTAAGGCAACTAAACACCCTCACTACACTTTGCACCAGCTAGATGCACACGAGCACACCAAAAGCACCCATATACACGCAGTCAAATGAACGCTGAATCCCGATGAACTGATGTCGGGTCTGCAATGGAGGATGCAGTGCAAGCTCATTAAGTATTTTATAAGTATTTATGAGTTTATTATAATTATATAATTATTATAGAAAGGTTAATCGAAAATAAAATTACAATATTTCAAACCAACATATTAATAATTAGAATGAAATCTACTTTGAAGAAGTCTTTTTCCTTGCACCAAGTCTGAAGTGGGAAAAGCTTATTAACTAATCTTTCATGGTTAATTAATTCAAAGTAAAAGCTAATTAACGAGTTACTTTGGCAACATTATTAACTGAGAACAATTGTTTTAACAGTGTTTTAAACATGAACAACTGACTAACTCATTGATAGGCACTGTCGACCATTTTGCAGTCTCATCACAACTGAAGTGAAGTCAATGTTTTACTTTTGATGTACGCTGGAAATACTGAGTTTCAAACTTGAACCCTTTGCTATCATCATTCACGAAGACGTTCTTCATAAAGTATAGAGATCATTGACTCTATAGTGAAGTATATAGTATTTAGCGTAAAGAGCATGAGTTTTTTTATTGGTGGTTTCGGAAAGAGATGTTGGAGGGATGGGGGGAAGAGAGCTGGTGAAAAGGATTCAGCTGAAGGGAAGGGAGGAGTGGGGAAATAAGCTACAAGATTGTAAAGATACCGTCAGAAATTGGAAGTTGGAGAAATATGTAGATGGATGAGATGGAGCGGAAGTTAGGATGATGTGTAGGAGGGATAGTTTGACGGTAAGGGACAACAAAATTGTACTCTGTAGACATGCGAAAGCAGATAGGAGGTGTATTTGTGGAGAGGAAGAAAATGAGAGGCATGTATTGCTGGAGTGTAGGTTATATGAAGAATGGAGAGAAGAGTGGTTGACAGCTTGGAGAAGGGAGCGTGGAGAACAAGACCCGATGGAAGGGGTCTTTGGTTACCAGAGAAAGATCGGAAGCTGGAACGAGTGGTACTGAAAAGTGTGGGTGCGATTTGGAGACAAAGGGAAAGGAAAGAAAGGGGGAGATGATAATTGCAGTGTCGTAAAAAAGTCACTATAAATAGACTACTACTACTGCTACAAATAATGTGGATCTTCTCCAGTGACAGTGTTACACTTTTCTCGTCTGCTTTTGGTTTTCTTCATTTTCTATGAATGGTGAAATGAAACTCAATCGATATCGATTCATCCAATATAAAGGAGAACAAATAGTCGAATTAACAAAAAACACAGTTTTAATTGTTAAAAAATAACTTATTATTAGAAATATTTTCAAAGTTCTATAAAAAAAAGCATATTGATCCAATAATAAACCAAATTATTCTATAATGTATTTAATATTTCCAAGAACTTTCTTGAAATCTAAATTCACTTTTAAAGTGCAACTAAATCATGGCGAGTTTGAATGAAGTACCCGACCTTGCAGGCGATGTGGACTACTACGCGTGGCTTGGGCTCAGCAACTCGGTGACTTTTTGTGTCTTAATGAGGAAAAAAGTCGCTTCAATGTAACGTCTGCCCATTTATAAGCAGTCTTACGCAAGCACTTTTCATGTCTTCTACCTTCGTTTTTCCTACGCTGAAACCCGTGATCAACTGGATAATTCTTTATAGGATAAGTAAGATATTTTAAATAAATATATTGTTAAGTTAACTCAATTATGCGGTGTTCCTACAACTGCTCTTGGTTTTCCACTTTGCTCTTAGTGATTGAGGCTTAATCATTAATCATTAAGCCTTATTGATTAAGCCTAGTGTCCTACCCATAGTGTCTTGCTCATAAAAATGAGACTTATAAAATCCAGTATCGTTTGAGTTCCGAGGCTTAAGCCTAGAAATTGTTGGGGAACTATTGTAAAGACAGGTGTTGGTAATAGTTGTGAAAAAAATTGGTTTTGTTTCGAAGGAGTTAAATCTTATAATATGGGACTTATAATGTAAGTCCTATATACTGCAGATTATACTTAGATGTGGCTTTTGTGAGAGAAAAGTTCAAACAAAATTTTTTCCAACAATTTTACTTTTGTCTTTTGAAGCTTTTTTAAAGTTTAACTTTTAATCAAACTCAAATACAATATTTAAAATTCCGTTATTAACATAACAAATCATCTATCCACCTCCCACCATTCAACCATCATCCCATTACTACCAAACCATTCCAACACGACCACTGTCACCACAACAGGCAAGCAAAGAAGAAATCAACAGAGCCTACAAAAACCTTTCCAGAATATTCCATCCGGACAAGCACCAAGGCAATAATAATAATGATCATGATCATCATAATGAGAATAATAAGAATAGTAAAATAATAATAATAATAATAATAATAGTAATTATAAAAATAATAATAACAATGTATAGCTTTATTATAGGCCACTGTAGTAAGAATGATACAAAGACTAGCTACACATTCGGCTGTCCGTTCACCCGCAGGTAGTGAGAGGAAACAACAGGCGTCTGCTCAGTTCAACAAGATCAAGAGGGCGTACGAAGGTGGAGGCTGCCATGGTGTATCATCATCATCATCATCATCATCATCATCATCATCATCGCTTTCATTATCTTCAATATCGTCATCATCATCAGCAGCACCACCATCATCACCTTCATAGTGATCATTATAAGCATCATTACTACAATCATCACTTTCACAATCATTATCATCACCTTCATCATAATCATTATCAACATCATCATCCAGTCCTTACAGATCCTTTACGAAAAGCCATTTATGACACAGCCGGTGTGGAAGGCCTTGAGATGGAGGGATGGCAGGTGATGATGATGATGATGATGATCATGACCATGATGATGATGATGATGATGATCATGACCGTGATGATGATGATGATGGTGACCCTACCATGACCGCGTACAAACACCACACCACAAATACTGCAACACAACTGCAAACAGCCACCACAACCAAAAACATTCAACTAAACCAAACCACCCCACAAACAAACTACAATCACACTATAATCACAACCACCCACAACGACAAACACACCAAACACACACAACCACACACAGCCACAAACAAACACAATGACCATCACATCCACACTAAACCACACAAACAACCACGCAAACACAAACAAACAAACACACGAAAAACACAACCACACAAACAAACCACACAACCACAAACAAACAAACAAACACACAACCACACAAACAAGCATACCAACCCATACAAACACAAGCACAGGTACAAGAACGCTACAAGAGCTCCAAAGAGATTCTAGAGGAGATGGAGAGAATGAAGTTGGAGGAGGAGGAGAAGAAACTTAGGCAGTGCACCAATGCTAAGGTGAGAGAGTGAGTGAGTGAGGGGAGGATGGAAAAAATAAAGAAAGTTTTTATATAAAAGAGAAAAGAGTGAGTGAGGGAAGGATGGAAAGAAAGATAGTGATAATATAATAGAAAAGAGAGAGAAACATTTTTGGAAAGGGGATGAAGATGGGAGCTATATAAAAGATCTAACATTATTATTATTATTACGAGTCACTCATATTCACCACCATCATTATACCACACTGCACCACCATCATTATACCACACTGCACCACCATCATCACACACACACACACACACACACACACACACACACACACACACACACACACACACACTCACACACACACACACCAAAACCATGGCAACCACCTTTGTCAGGGCTCCATGACAGTTGGCATCAACGCCACCGACATCTTCGACAACTACGAATACAACATCGACTAGTTAGCGAAGAATTCTGTTATATAAATAAAATGTCCGCTATATAAACTCTGCTTCCTGCATCACCTTCCACGATACTCTTCTTCCCTCCTCTCTTTCCCTCCGTCATCCTTATTTTCTATCCATCAATTCATCTATCCATCCATCCGTCTATTCATCCATTCACCCATCCGTCCATCCATCCATCCATCCATCCACCCATCCTTTCACCCACCCCCAACTCCCCCCCCCCCCCAGTCCCTCAGTCTTCCCCACCATCGAGGTGAGTGAGGCGCAGATCAGACAGTCGGTTGAATGCCCCCTCACCCGCCAAGACACGCTCCTATTGGCCGGCTGTTTGAGCGCCAAAAACGGAAAAGGATCCACCGATGTGGCGCTCACTTTTCGAAAAGTTCTGAACGACAAACTTACCGGGGAGGTGGGTTGTGGGGTTGGGTGGAGTGGGGGGGGGGGTTGAGTTTGGAGAAATGGATGGAGTTGGAAGGAGAGGGGAAGAAATGGGTTGGGATAGTATCTTTTTTAATTTGTCCTCCTCCTTCTCCTCCTTCTCCTCCACCTCCTCCTCATCCTCATTCTCCTCCTCCTCTTCATTCTCATCCTCCTCCTCCTCTTCCTCCTCTTCTTCCCCCTCCTCATCTCCCTCCTCTCCTTCCTCCTCCTCCTCTTCCTCCTCCTCCTTCTCCTCCTCCTCTTCCTCCTCCTCCTCCTCCTCCTCCTCACAGACTGAAGTGCACTTAGGTTCGAAGACTTCCTTTGGTTTCTCGTGCTTCAGGAGTCTGTGGAGGAATGGGTGGGTGGTGATGATGATGATGATGGTGGTTGTGGTGGTGGTGATGATTGTGCTGATGATGGTAGTGATGATGATAGTGGTGGTGGTGATGGTGGTTGGGGTAGTTGTAGTGGAGATATATATTATATATATTATATAGCACACTAAAAATAATTATAATAATTTATTATTACGTTTCTGGACGCTATATAAATAGAAAAATTATTATTTTTTTTAATAATTGTTTTCATTATCAAATAAAGATCTCGATATAAATATAAATATATATCAATATTACTATAAATAGCGATAATTACACAAAACACCATGCATGGCCTCAACACGACAAACCAGGTCAGGCAACATGGGTCTGCAGTTCCAACTGGCTCCCGATGGATCCTTCGTGCCCTTCTACTCCCTCAGTACTACTACTAGTATTATGACTATCATCATCATCATCATCAGTAGTAGTAGTAGTAGTAGTAGTAGTAGTAGTAGTAGTAGTAGTAGTAGTAGTAGTAGTAGTAGTAGTAGTAGTAGTACTATTCAATGTCTGTTACCCCACCCTCAACCATCCCCCTCCACTACTTCCACTACTCTTCTCACTACTCCCCTTCTTCCCACCACCACCCCCTACTACTCCCCACCCTCCACTCCTCTCACCCCCCCTCCCCCCCCCCTCCAGACTTCACACACCAGTTCGACAAGCACATCCAAGGACGTCTGGCCTTCATGGCGGGCGTCCAATCAGGCGTCAACACGTCATTGGTGCACGTGACAGGCGCACACATCACCGTGATTGGCTGTCAGGTCGGTGGTGGGCGGAGCTTATTTAGAATTAATTATTCATTAACAATACTTTTGTATATAAATTTTATTATGTATTCAATCAATCAATCAATCAATCAAATAGATTTCTATAGCGCTCTTTCTTCCAATTCAAGAGCGCTCAATTCATCCTAATTATTCAAATGAATTATCTTCATTTAATTATTTTTTCATATACATTTAATTATATATTCATCTTGTTTATTCAATTTGATTATCTTCACCTAATTAATTATTCATGCATAAATGTACACTCAGGTGGGCGTGCCTATTTCATTCGTGCACGCGCAGTACTCTTACGACTTCAAAAAGAGAGATTGTAAACTCAAGCTGGCCGGAAAGTAAGTGGATTGATTGATTGATGGATTGATGGATGGATGGATGAGTGAGTGAATGGATGGATGGATGGATGGATTGATGGATTGATGAGTGGATGAATCGAAACTCTTAAATTAAAGCTCACGTCTTCAAATCCTCACTTCCTTTAATTCCTCACTCCTCAATCATCATCATCATCATCATCATCATCTCAACTACAATCATCAACACCATCATCATCATCATCATCACCACCATCATCATCATCACCTCCATGATCATCACCTCCATCATCCCCATCACCATCACCACCACAGATTCAGCACAATGGGCTGGTCTATAGACTACCAGTGCAGTAAAAAGATCACAAAGTTCAGCACTTTGAGCGCAGCGGTCTCTGTAGGGGCGCCCTCTGGTGTGGTTCTGAAAATTGGGTGGGTGGGTTGGGATGATTGGGTGGGTGGATGGGTTGGTTGGTTGGGTGGGTTGGGGGTGATTGGGTGGAGGGGTTGATTGGTTGGGTGGGTTGGTTGGGTTGGTTGGGGGTGATTGGGTTGATTGATTGGATGGGTTGGTTGGGGATGATTGGGTGGGTTGGGAGTGATTCGGTGGGTTGGGGGTGATTGGGTGGGTGGGGTTGGGGGTGATTGGGTGGGTGGGGTTGGGGGTGATTGGGTGGGTGGGGTTGGGGGTGATTGGGTGGGTGGGGTTGGGGGTGATTGGGTGGGTGGGGTTGGGGGTGATTGGGTGGGTGGGGTTGGGGGTGATTGAGTGGGTGGGTTGGGGGTGATTGAGTGGGTGGGTTGGGGGTGATTGGGTGGGTGGGGTTGGGGGTGATTGGGTGGGTGGGGTTGGGGGTGATTGGGTGGGTGGGGTTGGGGGTGATTGGGTGGGTGGGGTTGGGGGTGATTGGGTGGGTGGGGTTGGGGGTGATTGGGTGGGTGGGGTTGGGGGTGATTGGGTGGGTGGGGTTGGGGGTGATTGGGTGGGTGGGGTTGGGGGTGATTGGGTGGGTGGGGTTGGGGGTGATTGGGTGGGTGGGGTTGGGGGTGATTGAGTGGGTGGGTTGGGGGTGATTGAGTGGGTGGGTTGGGGGTGATTGGGTGGGTTGGTTGTGGGTGATTGGATGGGTTGGTTGGGGATGATTGGATGGGTTGGGTGGGGGTGATTGGGTGGGTGGGTTGGGGGTGATTGGGTGGATGGGTTGGTTGGGGATGATTGGGTGGGTTGGGAGTGATTGGGTGGGTTGGGGGTGATTGGGTGGGTGGGGTTGGGGGTGATTGGGTGGGTGGGTTGGGGGTGATTGGGTGGGTTGGGGGTGATTGGGTGGGTTGGGGGTGATTGAGTGGGTTGGGGGTGATTGGGTGAGTTGGTTGGGGGTTTGATTGGTGGGGGTGCTGGTTGTAGTGGTGGGGTTGGTTTTGTTGGTTGTTGGGGAGAGGGAGGTGGTTGGATGGGTCTGGGGGTAGTGGTTTGATTTTTTTTGGGTGGGTGTAGGTGGCGCTTGAGTGGGTGAGTTTGGGTGATAGCTGTTTGGTTGGTTTTGGGTGAGTATGGGAGGGGATGGTTGTGTTAGGAGGGGTAGTTGTGTGCGCGAGTATTAGTGGTTTTAAACACTTAACACTCACCCTCTTCAAACCACCACCCTCTCGCCCACCACCTAGCTACCGCCCCCTTCACCCATCACTTACACCCACCCATCCATACCAACCAACCAAGCCCTTCTCGCCACCCAACCAACCCCCCCCCCCCACACACCAGTTTATCCCGCGGTCAACAAGTATTCAGCATCCCGATCTACCTCTCAGAGGCGCTAGAACCCAGTGCAGTCTTCTACGCCACCACGCTACCACTGCTGCTCTACGTGGTCGTCAAGAAGATGCTGGTGGAACCGTATGTCGATAAGCTACTGCAGAAGTTGGTGGTTGCTTGGTTGGGGGGAGGGAGGGTTGGTTGAGGGAGTGGGTAGGTTGGGGGAGGGTGGGTTGGTTTGGTTGGGAGGGTGGGTTGGTTGGGGGGTTGTGTGGTTGTGAGAGTTAGGTGGGGAGGTGGTGAGTGGGTGGCTGGTATTAACCCATTGTTGGTACTAAACCATTCACAACCAACCCTCCCCACCAACCAACATCGCCACCACTGTTTTCATTCTCATCAAAACGATCATCATCACCATCATCATCACCATCATCCTCATCATCACCATCATCATCATCATCACCATCATCATCATCACCATCATCATCATCACCATCATCATCATCACCATCATCATCATCACCATCATCATCATCACCATCATCATCATCACCATCATCATCATCACCATCATCATCATCACCATCATCATCATCACCATCATCATCATCACCACAGAGACTTGAAGCTACAGAAGCAAAAGCACGCTGAACTGCTGAGTATGCGGAGACAAGAGGCTGCTGATGCTGTTATTTATATTATTATTATTATTATTATTTTGTTTTGTTGTTGTTATTATTATTGTTGTTGTTGTTTTGTTGTTACCTAGATTTCATCTTTATTAATAAGTATAATAATTCATATTTATTTATTAGATTTTAACAAGATTCACTTAATGTTATGAATGTTTTGATACAAATTAGGTAAAGTGGTATTCTACGTAAGTTATTTGAGACGACCTCAATATCTATTCTTTCATTCTTTCTTCCACCTTCACTTAGCTTCTCTTCCACCATTTCCTTTTCCTCCCTCTCCTACCCAACTCCATCATCCCCCAAGCACCACAAACCATCCCACCACGACCACCCTCTCCCCCTCGCATAGATGGATCTGATGGCAGAGATGATAGGTCGATCGTACGAGGTGGAGGAAGCGGTGGGGGGGTTGGTGTTGGAGGAGGCGTTGTACGGAAGGAGGGTGATGCAGAAAAGGTAGGTGGGTGGGTGGAGGTGGTGGGTGGGATGGTGCAGGGTGGGGGTGGGATGGTGGAGGTGGTGGGTGGGATGGTGCAGGTGGTGGGTGGGATGGTGGAGGTAGTGGATGGGTGGTGCAGGTGGGTGGGTGGTGCAGGGGGGGGGTGGTGGGTGGAGTTTTCAGAAAGCCTTCGCCAATCACCATACCAAACCTCGCACTAAACCAATACCATCACCATCATCATCACTACCACGATTATCATTATCATTACCACCATCATCACCACTACCATCATCACCACTACCACCATCACTACAATCATCATTATCACCACCATCACCACTACCACTATAATCATTACCACCATCATCACCACTACCACCATCTCTATAATCACCATCACTACTATCATTATCATCACCACTATCATCACTACCATTATCATCACCGCCACCATCATCATTATCGCCACCATCACCACCACCTTCACTCCCATCACCACCATCACCACCACCTTCACTCCCATCATCATCATCACCACCACCACCATCACTATCATCACCACAGTATTTCCGAATGCATAGAGGTAGCAAGGTGTCTGCAGGCCTTGGTCAAAAACTCAACGCTAACCATCAGTCCACACACTAAATTGGTTGGTGCATGGTGCATGGTGCATGGGGGGGGGGATGGATGATGAATGGATGGTAGGCTGGTACATGATGAATGGATAGTTGGTGAATGGGTGCATGTACGAATGGATGGATGGTTGGAGGGTGGTGAATGGATGGTAAGTGATAATAAATGGGTGGTTGGTGCATTGGTGAATTGTCCGGATGGTTGGTGCATTTTAAATAGATGAATGTTGGATGGGTGGTAGGTGATGAAAGGATGAATGGATGTTGATTGGTGAATGGAGGGGGATGAATGGATGTTGATTGGTGAATGGAGGGGGATGAATGGATGTTGATTGGTGAATGGAGGGGGATGAATGGATGTTGATTGGTGAATGGAGGGGGATGAATGGATGTTGATTGGTGAATGGAGGGGGATGAATGGATGTTGATTGGTGAATGGAGGGGGATGAATGGATGTTGATTGGTGAATGGAGGGGGATGAATGGATGTTGATTGGTGAATGGAGGTGCATGAAAGGATGTTGATTGGTGAATGGAGGGGGATGAATGGATGTTGATTGGTGAATGGAGGTGCATGAAAGGATGTTGATTGGTGAATGGAGGGGGATGAATGGGTGAAAGAGGGGGGCGATGAATAGATGGATTAGTTTTTGTGTTAGTGGTGGTGAGAGTGGAAAAAAATTTAAAGTTTTGTAAATGATTTTTTGAAGGTTTGTTTTTAAATACCCATAATTTTCTAATTTGTTAAGAAGAAACGTCATCCATTCCACTTCACTCCATCATTTTGTCATTTCATTCATCCATCAATCATTCTAATGACCTGTTTTTAGAACTTATTCATTGATTTTTTAGATATTTTTATAGATAATATTTTTAATATAAAGTTTTTAAAATTCATTTTGTTTATGCTTAATTTATTTTACCGCCACTTCTCCACCACCATCATCACAACCACCACCATTCTCCATCATTACTACCACCACTATTCCACCACCACTACAACAACAACAACAGCACAACTCCCGCAAAACAACCACAACAGCACAGCCTACCCGGCTTTTTCGACCCATGCTTCGGTGAAAAGAAGGAATTGCTGATTCGATACTCGTACCAGAGGTCGCCCCACATGCACTTGTTCCAGGAAGGAGATCTCATACGTCTGCCCGATGATGGTACTACTACTACTACTACTACTACTACTACTACTACTACTACTACTACTACTACTACTACTACTATTACTACTACTACTACTACTACTACTACTACTACTACTACTACTACTATAACTTCTAATACTAATACTACTACTAATACTACTACTACTACTACTACTACTACTACTACTACTACTACTACTACTACTACCACTACAACTACAACTATTACTATAACTTCTACAACTACTACTACTACTACTA
>OX030963.1:4238157-4253157 GCA_943735955.1 Piscicola geometra
CAGTAGTAGTAGTAGCAGTAGTAGTAGTAGTAGTAGTAGTAGTAGTAGCAGTAGCAGCAGTAGTAGTAGTAGTAGTAGTAGAAGTAGTAGTAGTAGTAGTAGTAGTAGTAGCAGTAGTAGTAGTAGCAGTAGTAGTAGTAGTAGTAGTAGTAGCAGTAGTAGTAGTAGTAGTGGTTGTTGTTTAGGAGCGGCAACAGTAGAGGGAGGCACGTGTTCATGTTTACGATTCTCGATTCTTCTTTGTGGCGGTCTGAAGCAGTTTAAAAACGGCGTTTTCCTTCAACGAGCAGCATTGTCGTAACTTTAAATTCTAAAAATACGTAATTTTAACTTTTTAGATTTTTCGTTTTGTTTTTTTTAAAACTTTAAATAACTTCAAATCATAAAAATAACTATTTTTACTTTTCAATTTTATTTTATTATTCTTATTTTAATTAATATTTTTATTCTCGAAAAACTATTGAGTTATTTCTTTTTCATTTTATTTCTCTCATAATGGACGGCTCAGAAAGTATTTTGGCATTTCAAATATTTCATCTATTTTATCTCGAAAAAATAGATTTAAAAAACGTTTTTCCCACATTTTTCTTCATCGTATTTGTTTTCTTTTAAATTTTTTTCAAATGATATTTTTGATAATCATTCATTTTCCGATCACTTTCCTAACGCCTTTTCATGTCAAAATAAAAACGTTTTTCCACCTTCACCAACATCATTATCATCCCCTATTCAAATAAAATCATTATCACCACCTCCACCAAAATCATTACCAGCACTTTCCCAAATTATTATCTTCATTTCCACCAGTATCATTACCATCACTTCTACTAATATCATTATCATCAACTCCACCAAAATCATTATCATTAACTCCAACACTATCATCACCATCACCTCGACCAACATCATTATCGCCATCATCATCTTCACCTTCCTCTCAATTATTTCTATCGATTTCTCCAAAACTCTTCTTTAGTAGCTTTACTTTCATCATCATCATCACCGCCGTTTCAACTATTGTAACCACCACCATTAGTTTCATCACTATTATCACCACCATCATCATCATCATAACCAATGTTATTTACTCCATCCTTTCCACCACCCCTCTTTCCCCCACCCACCCTTTTCCCGTAAACTTCATCCAACAGTTCCTCACCAGAGATTAACAAACTATTTTCTATTTTCCCGCCAATTTCATCAAAACTATCATCAGAACCACTCTTTTTAACTTCTTCATTTCCATTCTGAATTTTCCCGCCATAAAAAACGCGCGTTTCATTTGATGATAAAACACTTTTATCTATCCTTCCAAGGTTATCATCATCATCATCACAACCACCATGACTACTACTACCACCATCTTCATCACCAAGATCGTTATCATAACCTAAAGCATCATCATCATCATCCCCACTAGCGCCACAAGAGCTCTTGTCAATTTGTGAAAATATATTTCCACATTTTTTTGTCACTTCAAATGTTCTATTTTGAAAATTGATACTACTACTACTACCACCTTTACTACTGTCATCATAACCACTCTTAGCACAACTATCATCACCACTACCATCACCCTCTCCATTCACATCCTTAACGTTTACTACACGTACATCATTACCACTATCATCATCACCACCACAGATACTATTATCATCATCACCACGACAACCACCATCATCAAAACTTTCATTCTTCTTGCGGGATTGTTGAATCTTTTTTTCTTTTTTCTCTGATTCGCATGCGTAACTGCTGTTGATGATTCCACTGATTCTGCCACCACCCTCTCTACCACTGTCACCTTTTTTGTTTTCACCACTACTATTACCAACATCACTTTCATCACCACCCCCAACACCCCTACCACAGCCTCTACTACCACTACCACCCCCTTCAAACATCACGTCATACATCTTCACGCGCCTCCGCCACAGAGAAAAACAAAACGAGAAAAACAAAAACAAAACTGTAAAAATGGCCGCCACAAAGACACTCAATATAAATTTATTCATTTTAAAGCCATCGACTCTTCTTCTTCCGGTTTCTTTTGACACTTTTCCGACGCTAGAATTCATGTCGCCATCTTTGATTACGTCATCCAACCCATCCACGCATGTAACTCTATCTAGATCTTTGATAAGCGGAAGCAGATGTTCATAACCGGATGTACAAGCACAACACAACCTATTTCCGGCCATCTTGACGTATTTAAGGTCTTTGAATTTACCGAGTGTTTCCGGTATTTTCGTGAAGTTGTTGTGGCTCAGATCAAGGGTTTGCAGGTCCCTCACGTGATGCATGAAGCCAACGCGCCTTCTGTTATTTGAAACTTTTGTTTTTGTTGAAGTTAAACTTTTTTTGGAAGTATCATTACTATTACCACCATTATCACTATAGTCAACATCTTTATCACTATCATCATCACTTTCATCATCATCATGGTTATTATTTTCTCTTTTATCCTTTTTTTTCCCACCCATCCATCCATCCATCTCCTCCAACTCATTCCCCGATAAATCTATTGCCTTCACCCCTTTAAGTAAGCCAATAACAATCTCATCATCATCATCATCACCATCACCATCATCATTATCATCATCACCTTCATTGCTTTTAGGGTTTCTACTATTATTTTTATTTTCTTTATTCTTATTTCTATTGTTGTCCTCATTTGCATAATCCCTCCTAATACCGCCAGCTATATTACCTCCTACAAACCTCCCATTCAGAACATTACTGCCTCCTCCTCTGTCAGACTCATTATTATTAGTATTAGTATAATTGTTATTGTTGTCATTGTTATTTTTATTATCATTATCAACATCTTCATCATCATTATTATTATTAACATGATCATCATTATCATAATCAACACAATCATCCTTCTTTGTTTGTTTTTTCAAATTGAAATTATTTAATATGTTTTTTCTTTTCATCTCTTCATCAACATCAACATGTTTGATTTCCTTATTCATACGATACTTTCTACTGGTCCTATCACCACGCTTATCCTCTACGCTTTTATTTATTCTACTATCATCATAACCCTTTTTATCATCACCATCACCACCACCATCATCATCATCATCATCGCCATCACCATCATCATCATCACTCCCCAAAGTGGGTATTGATAGTAGTTTTCTTCTAGAACAGTCGATGTGACTAATGGCAAGTTCCCGCCAAATACACGAACAATTCGATGGAAAGCAAAAGGATTTTAAACAATTAAAATTATTTTCAAGATTATCTTTGTAATTATTATTATTATTATCATTAGCATTATTATTATTTTTATGGTAATGATGATGACGAGATCGATGATAGTAATGATGATTATTATTATCATTATTATCATTATTATCATTTTTATTGATTGTTTTTAATTCATCATTATCATCTCCATCAGGAACATCATTCGCCTTCTGAAACTGCTGATGGCGATGACTACTGTTGTTATTATTGCCATTATTGTCATTATTATTTTTGTTATTATTATTATTATTGATTTTTTTATTGTTTTTGTTGTTGTTATTATTGATTTTGTTGTTGTTTTCATTAAGCACTTCAATAAAGCTGATTATGGACAATTCCCTCGACGGACCATGCACTGTTTGCCCGTAAGTAATCTCATTATCATTATTATTATTTATATTATGATTATTATTTATATTATGATTATTATTTATATTATGATTATTATTTATATTATGATTATTATTTATATTATGATTATTATTATTATTATTATCATTAGTGTTGTTGGTGCTGTTAGTAATAGTATTTTCGTTGTTGTGGAAGTTGATTTCAGGAGACAAACAGCTTATACTCAACATTTTCATCAAATTAAACGACTTTTTGTATATATTATGGTTGTTTAAATGCATAAAATTAATTTTTTTGTTTTTATTTTGAGGATCATTACTATTGTCGTAACTATTACCATAACTATGATTCTCCTCTTCATCATATTCATCATCATCATTAATTATCTCTAGAACCTCCTTAATTAAAAGGTTTAATTGTACTAAATGTTTAATCAGCCGACAATTACAAACCATTTTATTTTCAGTGATGTCAAATTTGACAAAATTATAATTTTCATTTTTATTATTCCCATTGTAACTATTTATGTTTACTCTTTCATTAATTTCAGAATCTATAATATAGTGGTTTCTTCGAATACTTTTTTGATTATTATGATTAACATTTTTCTGATTTCTATGATTGTGATTAGCATTATTGGCATATTTTTCCTTATTTATGCCACCCAATAAGTGCAGTAATCTTTGTTTATTCTCAGAGCTGTAAATATATCTCATTTCATTATCGCCCACACATTTTCGCCTTGACACCATAGAAAATAGACTGCTTGGAGATGTTTTGTTCATTTTTTTAGTATTAGTTTTTTTGTTTTTTGTTTTGTTTTTCGTATGCCAATGATCATAATCATCATCGTTGTTTACTAATGAATTAATAAGAACACTTTTATTCTTTTTATTGTTTATAATATTTTTATTATTATTTGTAATACTCTTTTTGTTGTTTATAATAATAATATTATTATTTCTATTATTCATTTTTTTATTTTTATTATTCATCATATTAAATTCATTTTTATTTCTTCTTTCATTGTCTTCTTCTTTAATCCATGCATGCACGGTGTTGAGCAGGTTTGCCAACTTATTTCTCCTCATCCACACCCTCAAACCTCCATTTTGTTTATTTAGGGTCGAAAAAAACAAGTCGAGAAAGCCTCTCGCGCCTACTTCATTATCGTCCAAAGATATGATAATTCGTTTATCTCCTTGTTTATTGTCTATGCTGTATATGCCGGGTGATAAAAAGGAGTTAGGATCGATGTGTTGAATGGCGTTGTGGTGGAGGAGGAGGTGCGTGATGGAAGGAAGGTGGAGGAAGGGCTGGTTGGAGATGGAGGTGAGGTGGTTGTGACTGAGATCAAGCGATCTTAAGTGGGTGTTGTTGAAGGTGTGGTGGTGGAGGATAGTGATGTGGTTGCGGGAGAGATTGAGGAGGGAGAGATGAGGCAGGGAGGAGAGAGGGGGGATGCTGGTGAGGTGGTTATTGTTGAGCGATAACTGGTGGACCCTCCATAACAACAACGACAACACTCCAGGCCAGGTTTTGATGTTGTTGTGAGAGAGATCCAAGACTCGAAAGTGAAAAAAGTTGTTGATGTTTTTGTTGTTTTTGTAGAAAAAATAGTTGTTGTTGTTTTTGGTGTTGTTGTAGACCCAATTAATGCTTCCACGATCCATTCTACCACTACCATCACCATCACTTATACCACCACCCCTTTCATAGTCTCCACCACTACCATTATCATCGCAACAACCATCACCCCCACTAGAACCACCACCACCACTACCAGCACCACCACCACCACTACAACCACCACCACCACTACCACCACCACCACCACAATCGACCATAGCGCAGGACGACAATTGAGTGAGGAGGTTGTGAGAGAGATTAAGGTGTTTGAGGTGAGGTAGGTCTGAGAAGATGGAGGGTGGAACAGTGCTCAGGTGGTTGCTGGAGAGGTCTATATGCTCTAGGGATGATGGTGGTGATGGGGGTGGTGGTGGTGGCGATGAAGATGATGATGATTGTTGTGGAGTTGATAATGATGGTGTTGGTGGTGAGGATGATGATGATGATGATGATGATGATGATGGTGAGGCGGAGTTATCTGCCTGTATTAAAGGCTTCTCTAGAAAATGCGATTTGTTTTCGTCATCCTGGTCATTGGCATCATTATCATCAGCATTAACCTCTTTGTTAGTATTGAATTTTTTATTTTTGTTATCAGTATTATTATTTCTCTTGTTTCTATAATTATTATTATCATTATTATTATTGTCATTATTATTATTATTATTATTATAATTCACACCATGTTCCTTCCCAGCCTTATCACCCTCCTTCAGCCTGGTCAACTTTATCAAGTGTTTTACAAGTTTCCAAACATCATTATCATCACCATCTCCTCTACCACTATCATCATTACCATCTTCGTTCTCATCATTACCATCTCCATCATTACCATCTTCCTTCCCATCATTACCATCTCCACCCTCATCATCATCATCATCATCAGCACCCTCACTATCATCATCATCATCAGCACTCGGACGAATTTGATGTCCAACGACCCTCAACTTCCGCAGGTAGGTTAAACGATGATCATCATCATGCCTCCACTCATCCAAAATCTCATCCACTCTTCCATCACTCATCTCTCTATCATTCGTGCATTCTTTTATTTTGTCACTATTGATAATCTTAGTAGTCTTGACACTATTCCCAACGTTTAATTCATTTTTATTATCATTTATACTAAATGAACTAGAATTATATTTTTTATAAATAGTTTTTAAACCTATTAAATTATATTTATTTTTCAAATCGTTTTCTATTCCCATAGCAATTCCATTGCACTTTTCGCTTCTACCCGGGTTTTTATTGACTTTGCAATCTGTCATTACATTTAATTTAGCCTTTTTTTGTGGTTTTAAAATTATTTTTTTATTTTTAAAAGTATTGTTTTTTCTCCATCGATCCATTTTTAGTTTTTTCATTTTGAATACTCGATTATCTTCATCATCATCGTCATCATCATCATCATCATCGCCACCATCATCATCATCATCATCATCGCCTCCATCATCATCATCATCATCATCGCCACCATGATCATGATCATCGTCATCATCATAACTTACTTGAGCGTTATCAAAACTATATTTATTTCCATTCCTTCTTCTTCTTCCTCCACCATCCACCCATCCATCCATCCACCCATCTTCCACCACCATATCAATACTCGTCAGCCATTTTTCTGTGCTGTCACTTTTAAAATTCAATGATTGCGTCACATCCCTAAGATGACTTGTGTACAGAAACAGGGATGGGTGGTTGAAGAAAAATAATTTATTTTCAAATTCATTGGTTTTTGTTTTAACTTTATTGTTGTTGTTGTTGACGTCATAACTATTCAGACAATTAATGTTATTGTTATTATTATTCTTTTTATTATTGACATTATTTTCATGAAAATTGTAACTTTCTTTAATTCTATCCACAGGAACCTCTTGATTGCCTTTTGAACAAGAATAAAAAAATAGCAATAAAAAAATAAAATAAAAACAATTGAAAATAACAATGAAATAATATATTCCAAAAAACTAAAATAATAGCGAAAAAAGTGTATTTAAAATTTATTAAAACATATTTTGTGAATAAAAAGCATTAAAAATTCTGTGAATGCCTAGGTTCTGCAATGAAGATCAAGTCAGTGGTAATGCAGTGTGTATAGTGGTGCGTTGTTGAAGTGGAAGGAGGGGGTAGTGTTTGGGGGTGGTTGAGGTAGTTGTGATTTTTTGGTTTTGGTAGTTTGAGAAGTTTTTTAGTTGTTGTATTGCATGAATTTATTGAAGTTGTGGCAATGTTGTTTCAGTAGTAGTATTAGTAGTAGTAGAAGTAGTAAAAGTAGTAGTAGTAATAGTAGTAGTAGTAATAGTAGTTTTAGTAATAAAAGTAGTAATAGAAGTAGTTGTAGTAGTAGTAGTAATACTAGTTGTAGTATTAGTAGTAGTAGTAGTAGTAGTAGTAGTAGTAGTAGTAGTAGTAGTAGTAGTAGTAGTAGTAGTAGTAGTAGTAGTAGTAGTAGTAGTAGTAGTAGTAGTAGTAGAGAGTAGTAGTAGTAGTAGTAGTAGTAGTAGTAGTAGTAGTAGTAGTAGTAGTAGTAGTAGTAGTAGTAGTAGTAGTGGGGTAGCAGTAGTAGAAGTAGTAGCAGCGGCTGTGCAGGGATAGTGGGTGTGGAAGGAGAAATAATAAGATATAAAACCTTTCAGTAATTGTTGCATCGTTTTTGGTTTATCTTCAACCAGTTCATTCATCTTTGTTTAATGTCCACACTTTCCAGTAATCTTACATTCTTCCTTCATTTACCACATCCTTTGTATGCAAGCCATTCAAACCTATTGCATTTCTTTTCAAGATCTCAGCTTCTTTTTAGTTTTCAACTCGTACAAAAAGAATCAAATAAAGTTCTGAAAATGGCACAAGTTATTCTCAAATTAGCGATTCTAATGGCGCATAAGGAAGTTGTTAGAGCAATGAAAGGCACTCTCTTTGCCATCAAATCGTCGAAGTTTTGTACAAATGTAGCATTTTAAAAGAGTTTAAAATGTTTTATTTTGAAAATAATTTAAATGTTACATTTACAAAACATTTTAATGTGAAACATTTCAATTATAGCTTTTTAATTGTTTCTAAAACTGTTTTCTTCCGAATCTCAGCAATAGTAGATATTGTAGTGGGTAATATGGGATTAGAAACAACGGCTTTCTTGAGATCTCATGCACTGAAAGCTTTCACGTGGACTTTTGTCTGAGTTCATCGTGCAATTATGTGGTTAGATCGGTGTGGAGGAGGAGGAAATGAAGTGGAAGGAACGTTGTGGTGAGGAAGGGAAGGTAGGAAAGGATATGAAGGTAGGAAGGAACAGGAAGGTTTGAGAGAATAAATGAATGATTGAGAGAGAAAGGTTTATGTGAGAGATAGAAACAGTTTGGTGGAAATGAAAGAAAGTTGGAAAAGGAAAAGAAAGAAAAAAAGATTTTGAAAAAGATAAGTGGAAGAAGAACAAAAGAGCGTGGAGAAGAAAAAAAAATAAATAAAAGAAAGTTTTAACCCATTAACGCATGACTCAAAGGAATTAATTAATTTTTCTACAGTTTATTGAAAAACTGATTCTAAAAAATAAAATCAAAAAATAAGTCTGAAATATTTTATGCAAAAAAAGTTATGATGAAAATAAAAAATGTCCTTAAAAAAGGACACTATGCATTGCTACTCACGGTAATCACGATTCGTGGTAGATGCTGAAGCACTCCAAATGTAAAGCTACATTACATTTAAGGCATTTCTTTTCCACTTTCTTTCCACATTACTTGCATCTTTTTTGGCCATCTTCAATTTTACCAATAAAATGATCTTTTCCATCGTATCGGACCTCTGCAACACGCTTTTAGCTAACTTCATGGATTTTTTTTTCTTTTTTGATCTGTTTGAAACCATATGAAAAAATTATAAGTATTTCAGTATAACATGGAGTGTCTTTTGGTAAGCATTTTATTAGTTTAGATACCACTGATCCACCAAGTCCTAATTCGCTATTGAACTCTTCCGAGGCTCCTTGATACGGGTAACAGTTTACCAAATACCCAAGCCTATTATTTAGACACCAAACTTTATATCCAAACCTTATGGGTTTTCCTCTGATAAACTGTTTTGATGAATGCCTTCCATAATATGGCACCATTGATTCCTCAATCGCCAAATGACATTCTTTGGGCCAAAATTTGAGAAATCTTTCATTCATAGCATCAAATAATGGACGCACTTTGGCCATCTTGTCTAACTTATTAATTTTCTTATTGTCATTGCAATGCAAATATCTTAATAACTCTTCAAATCTGTTCACAGTCATAGCATTGCTTACAGCTAGATTGTGTACATCGTCGCTCTGTTCCCAGTACATCCTGCGCTTTGCCAAAGGAACATAACCTGAAAGCATGAGTAAAGCCAGCACCACTCTATATTCATTTTCAGTAGCATTCAGCTGTTTTAGTTTTTGGCTGTCATATAAATTTGACATGTCTGTTATTAGCTTGATGACTGGTACATCCAAAAATAAATTAAACAATGTGAGAGGAGACATTTTTTCTAAAATTGGTTTGTCCTCGGAACTATTATCTGCCAATAATCCAATTTTTTTAGCTGGCCTTTTTACAGCAGTTTCTTTTCTACTTATAGTGGTTTTCTCTTCCCCGATTTTGGAAATTACTATTTCTGCTTCTGCATTTAGCTGGTTTCTTGAAAAATTATCTAGGGTACCTTCACCATCCTCGGGTTCACTATCCTCATCAGAGCAGTTTGGGTCAGTAGAAGGAATCATGACTATATCTGCTGAAAAGAAATCATTGTCATCTTCCAAAATACTAATGACTTCATGAAGAGCGAATCTGAAAATAATTGTTTTTACCATCTGTATTACTGCATAGTGTCCTTAAAAAAGGACACTCAATAAAACACAGTTTTTGGAAATAATATTACATGTAAAATGAAATTTATTTTAAAATAAGATATAAGAATGAATAACAATGGAATAATATTATAAATCATAAATGGTAGACATTAAATAAAATTATAACTAACTTTTTTTCATGAGCCATGACAAAAACACAAAAAATTTAGTTATCGCCTTGAAAAATCAGAATATCGAAACAATTTATCAATTTCAAATCACAAAAAATTTTTTTTTAAAGACTTCAGTTTATATAAGACAGGATTAGTTGCAAAGATAATAAATATAATCAAGATAACTATTATAAAAAAAACTTGTTATTGCTGTCCTTAAAAAAGGACAGTATGCGTTAATGGGTTAAGTTGAGAAATGACACATTTATTGGAAGGGAATTTTATAAGAGAAATAAATTAGAAGAAGATAGAAAAGCATTTGCAAACGTTCAACATGAAAGTAAAAAAGAAAGAATGTTGTTTTTGCAGGTTTGTGCATTTTGGAAAACATAAAACAGAATTATTTTTAAAGCGAAGTTTAAAACTTTTTTTTATTATCGAGGCAAATAATATGTGTGTATAAAAGAAATAAACTTTATTTTAAATATTAAACCTCGTATTTTAAAGGGATATAGAGGGTTTTAAAGAGGATGACAACGTTGGGATAAAGTTATGGGATGGATACAGTTTGACATGGTTTATGTTTTATCCTTAATCAGAGAGCTTACTGGATGACATTGAAACATGGTTGTTGATGTTGTTGCTGATACTACTACTACTCTTACTACTACTACTACTACTACTACTACTACTACTACTACTACTACTCTTACTACTACTACTACTACTACTACTACTACTACTACTACTACTACTACTACTACTACTACTACTACTACTACTACTACTACTACTACTACTAGTACTACTACTACTACTACTACTACTACTACTACTACTACTACTACTACTACTACTACTACTACTACTACTACTACTACTACTACTACTACTACTACTACTACTACTACTACTACTACTACTACTTCTACTACTTCTACTACACCTACTACTACTACTGCTTCTACTACTACTACTACTACTACTACTACTAATACAACTACTACTACTATTACTACCACCATCCCCACCACCACCACCACTACCGCCACCACAACCACAACTACTACAAAAAAACAACTACACTACTAAAAAAATAACAACTAATGGCGGGAAAAAATACTTTTAGCGGGAAAAAACCCCTTCGCGTAGAGCATTCAGGGTCGTGCATGAAATATGCGCTACAAAAGAATGCTACGCTACACAAATGCCAGGTCACTGACTGCCCATTAATCACACACGCCAGACACATCACTGCAAACCTTGTTTGTAGTTGTTGTTTAGGTTTTGTTGTTGCTGTTGTAGTTGTTGTAGTTGTAGTTGTTTTAGTTGTAGTTGTTGTTGCAGTTGTTTCGGATTTTGTTGTTGTTGTTGCAGTTGTTTTGAATTTTGTTTTTGTTTCTTTAGTTGTTCGGATTGTTGTCGTAGTTGTTGTTGATTATTTTTCGCATTTATCTTTTCAATTACTTTGATTTTTGATTTTTTAAGAGTTTTAAACGACCGTGATGAAACAGAAGAAGAAGAAGAAGAAGAAGATGATGATGATGATGATGGCGCCGTTGATGATGGTGATGATGATAGCGATGGTGATGATGATGATGATGGTTCTTGTTTAATCGCGTGTGGCTGGACCATCACTCGGAGTGCTGGGTCCATCCGTGTTTGGAATCGGTAAGTGCTGGTGGTGTTGCTGGTGTTGTTGGTGCTGGTGGTGTTGTTGGTGGTGGTGTGGGTGGAGAGGGTTAGGGAAGTAAAGTTAACATCACTATTATCTTCATCATCTTTATAATCTTCATTTCTATAATCTTCATTTCTATAATCTTCATTTTTATCATCATCCTCATCATCATCATCACCAACACCATCATCATCATCATCATCATCACCATCATCATCACTACTGCATCGCTCATAGACAATATGTCTACAGTGTCTATCTATCTTTATCGTCTTAGATTCTTCGAAGATAAAGCCAGGGGTGGATGGAGGGGGGGATGGATGGGTGGATGGAGTGGTGGATGGAGTGGTGGATGGAGTGGTGGATGGAGTGGTGGATGGAGTGGTGGATGGAGTGGTGGATGGGGTGGTGGATGGAGTGGTGGATGAAGTGGTGGATGGATGGGTGGATGAGGTGGTGGATGGAGTGGTGGATGGAGTGGTGGATGAAGTGGTGGATGAATGGGTGGATGGAGTGGTGGATGGAGTGGTGGATGGAGTGGTGGATGGAGTGATGGATAGAGGGGTGGGTGGAAGGGTAGATATAATGGTGGGTGGGATAAAGATAGAAGGGGTGTTTGTATAAATGGGTGGAAATATGGTTCCAGAGAAAAAAGCTTCAAAAGACATTTTATTTTTGTTTAGGTTATTTTTGTTCGAAATGTCAGTATTCATATTTATTTTATTTGTGTCAATTTCATTATTATTAATTTTATTTTTATTAAAATTATCATTATCATTATTATTATTATTATTATTATTATTATTATTATTATTATTATCATTATTATTATTATTATTGAAAGACGGCTCTTCTTTCCCCATCAGTTCGGCTTCCGTTTTGTATTCCACCGTCTCTATCTGGAAAATAAAATCCTCAATAAAAAAAAATAAATAAATTAATTAATTTTAAAATAAAATAAATAAAAGAAATATTTCAAAATGTTGAAGAGTAACATCTGGAAAATGAAATCATAAATAAATACTGCTACTACTAATAAAAATAATTTCAATAAATAAATAAACAAACGAAATATTTAAGTATTTAAAATAATAATTAAAACAAATTCATAAAATAATATATATAATAATAAATAATTTTAAAAATGCAAGCTTGAACCTCATAGCAAAGACAGTTGGTGAGTCGATAACAAGATGAGACTTCTTCAATTGAGACTCGAAATCGCATTTTATTTTTATTATTTTTATTTTTATTTTTTTCTTTTTCAATACTATAATTTTTTTCTTTTTTAAGTATATTATTTTGTTTTGAATTACTATTATTATAGAAATTATTTTCATTATTTATCAACTGAGTTTTTTCAAGCTTGCTCTTTTGACACTTTTTGTGTTCATTTCCAGTTTTATCATCAATATCATCTTTGCTATTACTCCGACATTTAATTATTTTATTATCCCTTATGTTTTTGATCTTGTCATATTTAGGATCTTTATAGCTCTTGAAGAATCCATTTCCGTTTCCGGTAAAGCTTTTATTTGAGGTTTTAAGAGGTTTGGATGAATGAAAAGATGGATGGAAAGATGTATGGAATGATGGATGAGTGAACGAATGAATGGGTAGATAGATGGATTGATGAATAGATGAAGAAGTGGATGAATGATTGGGTAAATGAGTGGATGGATGAGTGAATGAGTGAGTAGGTGAATAAGTGGATAGATGAGTGGATGAACGGATAGATGGATGAGTGGATGAATGGATGGCTGAATGACTACTTGCTTTGGGAGAATGATGGATGGACGATTGGTTAAAGTAATTGATAAAAGAAAGAAAAAAAGAAAGAGCCGATTTACTGAAGGGCAAATCAATAAAAGACTTGGAGGATGAATGGAAGGAAGGTTCTGAAATGGATGAGTTTAGGGATGAGTTAATGGATGAATGGAGAAGCTGAGAGGGAGTTATCGCTCTTTTATAAAATTTGGCGGGAAATTGTGTCGTGGATTGATGAAGTGGTGATTTGAGTGGATGATGGATGGATGGAGGGATGGATGGAGGGATGGATGGAGGGATGGATGGAGGGATGGATGGAGGGATGGATGGAGGGATGGATGGAGGGATGGATGGAGGGATGGATTGGAAGATGGGTGGTGGGTCGAGTGGATGATGGATGGCATGAAAAGTGCCTTGATTAGTTTTGAGAATGAGAAGAGCAGGTGTTGATGATGATGCTGATGGGGATGATGATGGGGATGATGATGATGATGATGATGATGCGGATGATGATGATGATGGGGATGATGATGATAATGACGGTGATGATGATAATCTTGATGATGATAATCTTGATGATGAAGCTTTAACTGTTTTTCCAACGTTAACAAGGTTGCTTAGTTGATGAATTGTTGTTGTAGTCATTTTAGATGTGATAGCAGTAGTTAGAGTATTATTAGTGGTTGTAATAGTAGTGGTGAAAGTAGTAGTAGTAATGGCTGCAGCAGCAGCAAAAGAAGCAGTAGTATAAGTGTTCGGAGTAGTGGTATTATTAGTAGTAGTAGTTGTAGTAGTAGTAGTAGTAGTAGTAGTAGTAGTAGTAGTAGTAGTAGTAGTAGTAGTAGTAGTAGTAGTAGTAGTAGTAGTAGTAGTAGTAGTAGTAGTAGTAGTAGTAGTAGTAGTAGTAGTAGTAGTAGTAGTAGTAGTAGTAGTAGTAGTAGTAGTAGTAGTAGTAGTAGTAGTAGTAGTAGTAGTAGTAGTAGTAGTAGTAGTAGTAGTAGTAGTAGTAGTAGTAGTAGTAGTAGTAGTAGTAGTAGTAGTAGTAGTAGTAGTAGTAGTAGTATTAATAGTCGTTGCAGAGGTTATAGTAGTAGTAAAAATTCTACTTTTGGTTATATTGTAAAATTTAAATTTTTCGTATGGTTCAATTCTTATTGAAGTTGTTGAATTTGAATAGAATTTATTTGTTAGAATTTTTGTTGAGGTTGCGGTTTGTAGTTTTGTTGTCAGTAGTAACTTTGTTCTCAAGTTTGTCCGAGGTTTTGTTGTTGTTGTTAATGTTGTTGATTTTATTATTATTGCTGTTGGTGATGATGTTGTCGTTGTTG
>OX030963.1:4258157-4275657 GCA_943735955.1 Piscicola geometra
TTAATTTTTTTTATATATTTCCATTTTGACATTAAATATTTCCATTTCGACATTAATTATTTCTATTTCGACATTAAATATTAAAATAATGGCTTTTAATCCGGTGTGATTACTCACAGTGAGATTAAAGCCTACAAAATCATTTTAAAGCTCTTATCAAGGCCTGTGGAATCCTTGAAAAATGACACGAATGACTCACAATGATTTCGAAATCCCTAAAAAAAAATTGTTAACTTTTATTGTTTTTAAATTTAAATTATAACTAAAGTTTCAATTTGAATAATTAAAATAATGAAATTTTACAAACAACCTATCAAAAACGTAACCAGTGTTTTAAATGTATTTTTATTTGTTATTTAAAAGATTTTCTTAATATTAGCCTTATTTAGGCGGTATTATATTATGTGGTTTTTTAATTTTTTGTTGTTGTATTAAGCTATCTATTTGTTTTTATAAGGGTGAGTTAGTTTTGAATGTTGTTTCAAAATACTGAAAAACTTTTAAAGTTTTTTAAACTTCGAGACGAATTATGAAATGCAAAAACGAATGCCTTTTTCAATGCCGACAAATTTAATGCAATTTATGAGAGGAAAAAAACCTGGAAAAAATTTATTTATAAAAAAGATTGAACTTGTGTAAAAAAATGTGATTGAAAGAAGAAAAGCAACAAACATAAATTAACCCGAACCTATCTGTTAAAAGTGTAAAATAACTATTTTGAAAAAAATAAACTTACCAATAGAAAAATACGTAAACAAAAACTTCACGAAAACCACACACAAAAAACATAGAAAAAAACAACAAAAAATACTTTTCGCTTCACTTCTCCGGAAGCCTCTCAGCAAATATCTGACTCCGCCTTGCAAAGTTGATTGGAAGCCATAAAGTCGAAATGATATTCAAAAAATACATAAAGTTTTTTTTTAATGTTTTTTTTTTACATTAAAAAAAAATTTAAATAGAAAAACAAAGTCCAAATTATATTTTAAAAATAAATATAATTTTCATTTGCAATGTGTTTTTTAATCTATAATTTTGATAAAGAAAAATTATGTAGATATTAAAAACTATTCATTGAATAAACATTGAATCAAGTTAATTCTAAATCACGATATATGTAATGATATTGAGGAAAATGATGTTTTTGCTGATGATGATGATGATGATAAAGATGGTGAAGCTGTTGATGATGATGATGATGATGATGATGATGATGATGATGACGAAAACTCGATAATAATGCTGATACTGACGCTGACGACGACGATGATGATAATAGTACCAAAAAACCCGATTCGAATAGGGAGAGTGTGATTGTGAATGGTGGCAGGTGAGGGGGGCTGCATGTTTGACAAATGCAGGCTCAAGGTGTCTGACCCCCCCCCCCCCCCATCCATCATCCCCCGTGCCTTCGAGAGCGGGTGTTTGCGTGGAGGGATATCAAAAGACAAATGGATAAACTAAAAAAAAACGGCAAAACAGTTTTTTTAATGATTTGCAGAAAAGAGGGATAAAGATTGTTGGATGAAGAGGAAGGATATGTTGGATGGAAGAGAATTTCAATTGTTGGATATTTTCTCGCGTGGAATTGATGAACGATTCTATTTTCGTTTGTGAAATTATTTCAGGGTAGAAAATATAAAAATAAACTGGTTTCCCTTTGGGATTTTTGCAAAACGAATGTTTTTTTGTAGCGAAAAAGTGGTTTTTTGTTCACCTTTTTTCGATTAAAATTAAATTAATTCGAGATTTTAACAACTTTTTTTTAGACTTATCAGTCTACTATTTTAAAATCTAAATTAGTTTTTTTTAAAGTTTGAAACAAGATAAATAGATTATAACAAACTATTTAAACTTATTCTTTAAACCGTTCTAAAGTTGCTTTAAAAAATTGAAAAATAAACTTAAACTTTTATAAAGTAAATAAATTTAGAATAATTTTAAAAAAGAAAAATTAAAAGAAAAAAAAATTAATTTTAAAAAATAAAAAAACAAATAAATAAATATTATTTAAAACTTGAGAGACTGAAAAGGCATGGGCTTGTTTGCGTGCAAGAGTTGCTGGAAAGGACAACTTGGAGAAAAAAAAGATGCATTTTAAAGAAGCTACTTATTTGAAAGTAAACAATGTTAAGAAAAGTTTGTTTAAAAAGATTTTTTAAAAGTTAACTAACTTTTCTCAGTTTTATAGACCCGCCAACTCACCAACCCATCCATTCACCTACCCACCCATCGACCAACCCACCCACCAACCCACCAACCAACCAACCAGCCCATCCACCAACCCTTTCACTCACCAACCTACACACCCACCCACCTACCCACCCACCAACTAACCCAACCACTCACCCACTTACCCACCAACCCATTCACCCACCCAGCAACCCACCCATCCACCCATCCAATTACCCACCAACCCATTCACCCACTCACCATCCTACTCACACACCAACCCACCTCCTAACCCATCCACCCACCCACTCCATTAAATCACATGATCTCTTAAACAAGTTCGATGCCATTGTTGTCGTCATGGAGATGAGGGTTGTAACCACATAAAGATGGAATGCTTAAAAGTAGATTTAGGATTCAGAATTTTTAAAAATTTAATTATTATTTTGTTTATTTGTTTAAATGTTTTTCATTCTTATGTTTCAATTATTTATGTTTTTTGAATATTTACTTTGTTTAAACTTTTAATTTTTTTTCTATTCTTTGTTTAGACTTTTTATTTTTATATTTATTTAAAAAAAGATTTATTCTTATTTATTATGTATTGTTTGTTCAAGTTTATTTTTATTTATTTTTATTTTGTGTGATGAGTTATTGAATGCCTGTGGTTGACGTGATGATGAGGAGTGACTACAAGTTAATACAAAGTTTTAATTACTTTCGTAAAAATGTAATTTGTAAGAGTTAAAAAAAGAAAAAAACTGTTTTACAGAAACGTAAATAAAGGATCAAACCAGTAAAACTTTAAATACTTCTAAAGAGTCGATTTAAGGGAAGAGCATCTGAAATACACGCACATACACACACACACACACACACACACACACACACACACACACACACACACACACACACACACACACACACACACACACACACACACACACACACACACACACACACACACACACACACACACACACACACACACACACACACACACACACACACACACACACACACACACACACACACACACACACACACACACACACACACACACACACACACACACACACACAAACACACATAACACACACACACACACACACACACACACACACACACACACACACACACACACACACACACACACACACACACACACACACACACACACACACACACACACACACACACACACACACACACACACACACACCGACACACACACACACACACACACATACAAACACACACACACACACATATACACTAGAGGTCGGACATGGACGATTTTTCATTCCCGGTCCCGTCCCGTTCCCGAAATTTGTTTTCCCGTCCCGTCCCGTTCCCGATGGGACATCAGAATTTTTATTCCCGTCCCGACCCGTTCCCGAAAGCTTTTTTTCGTCCCGACTCGTTCCCGAAAGCTTTTTGTTTTTTTATTCATTTTTGCTGCCGTTTTCACTGGTCCCAAACTTGCTAGTTCTAAAATTTTTTAACATTTATTATTTGAAAGTCAGAGAATATTTTTTTTCATAAAATAAAAAAAAAACGATTTAAATTTCAAATATTTATTGAAATGAAAGTATTGAAGTTAGTCATTGTTTTTGAGTAATTCAATCAAGTCTTTATTGCTTTTCACTCGGGTTAAACCGTTAAGAGTTTTAGTTTACAAATGAGATGATTTTGGGTCTGAAGTTAAACGACCACATATTGAAAAATTCCGTTTACAGCGAATATAACTTGCAGATATACTAAACGAAATGTTGGCTACTTCTTGTAGTATTTTAAAATTGCTCATTTTATTCCAATAAAATAAAACATCTTTATAATCTTCGATTTTTTTGCGACTTAATTGTGAATATTTGTACAATTCATCTTCTTCTGAATTTTTTTCTTCGTTCATTATTATTAATTCTTCAATAATGATAGAAATATGTTTTTTGACAACATTCTTATTTTCCACAACTGCAAATATAAAATCATTCGTAAAATTTGTTAGTATAATAATTTTATTATAATTTTTACGTTATAAAAACAAACATAATAGGTCTGAATAACCATCATTTGTTTTTTTCTCAACGGCACTGCAGCTTGGTCTGGCTGTACAAAATAGAATTTAATTTTCTCTAATGAAAGTCTTGGTATTTATTTCTTTTCTATCCCAAACTTTTTTCCTTTTATTCTTTCATACTGTGGATGCAACAGACATGCTGTCATATGAATGAGATCAATGGCATCTTTTCTTTTGTCGAAATGATCAACTGAACAATCATTTGGAAATTAATCATTCAAATTCAAAGTATTAATTTATAAAATTAAAATAATATAACTGACCATTTTGATTTCATCTGAAAAGTTTTCATGATCACCCATTTGTTCTAATCTCCCTAATCTTTGGACTCACCATAACAACTTCAAATGTAGTGTTGGAGATTTCGACATTGGCAATGGTGGCTTCGTTACACATTTCTATTGCATTTAATACTTATTTTAAGTACGGAGTATCGATGAAATAAAGATTTCCATACTTAAAAGTTTGCTGAAAAATCATTGTTAAAGAATCCAATCCCAATAACTGTTATTCCCGTTTTTCCCGTTCCCGATTTAAAAGTTGATTCCCGTTCCCGTCTTTTCCCGTTCCCGATTTGAATGTTGATTCTCGTTCCCGTTCCCGTCCCAAAAAGCTATTCTCGGTTCCCGACTTTTCCCGTCCCGAAATTAATTTTCATTCCCGTTCACGCGGGTACCCGGTCAGATTGGGTACCCGGTCCGACCTCTAATACACACACACACACACACACACACACACACACACACACACACACACACACACAAACACACACACACACACACACACACACACACACACACACACACACACACACACACACACACACACACACACACACACACACACACACACACACACACACACACACACACACACACACACACACACACACACACACACACACACACACACACACACACACACACACACACACACACACACACACACACACACACACACACACAAACACACACACACAAAAAAACACACACAAACACACACACACACAAACTCACCCTTCTCTCCCCCCCCCCCCCACACACACACACAAACAAACACAAACATACACACACACACACACACACACACGCGCGCGTACACACACACACACACAGACACACAGACACACAAACACACACACACACAAACTCACCCTTCTCTCCCCCCCCCCCCCCACACACACAAACAAACACACACATACACACACACACACACACACACACACACACACACACACACACACACACACACACACACACACACACACACACACACACACACACACACACACACACACACACACACACACACACACACACACACACACACACACACACACACACACACACACACACACACACACACACACACACACACACACACACACACACACACACACACACACACACACACACACACACACACACACACACACACACACACACACATGTGGAAGGCAACTGAAGCCTCAACACAGTTGTTTGGAAGCCTTTTTGAATTCCCTCATAACCATTTAGTGTTTTGATTCTTCAATAAAAGCTTTATTACCCTTTTATTGCTCAGTTCTATTGTATTGTATTTTTGACCACTCAATACTTATTGTACTGTATTTTTGACCACTCAATACTTATTGTATTGTATTTTTGACCACTCAATACTTATTGTATTATATTTTTGACCACTCAATACTTATTGTATTATATTTTTGACCACTCAATACTTATTGTATTGTATTTTTGACCACTCAATACTTATTGTATTATATTTTTGACCACTCAATACTTATTGTATTATATTTTTGACCACTCAATACTTATTGTATTGTATTTTTGACCACTCAATACTTATTGTATTGTATTTTTGATTACTCAATACTTATTGTATTGTATTTTTGACCACTCAATACTTATTGTATTATATTTTTGACTACTCAATACTTATTGTATTGTATTTTTGACCACTCAATACTTATTGTATTGTATTTTTGACCACTCAATACTTATTGTATTATATTTTTGACCACTCAATACTTATTGTATTGTATTTTTGACCACTCAATACTTATTGTATTGTATTTTTAATTACTCCATTTTATTTTTTATTTTCTAGGGTGTTTTATTTTTCGATTGATTTAAGAAGCATATTTAAATAAATAAATAAATAATAAAATAAACAAATAATTCTCTACTCTCTTCTCATCATTCACCCTCATCACCACACTCATCCCCACCATCACCCCTACCATCACCCTCATGATCACTAACATCATTATCACTAGCATCACCACCATCATCACTACCACCACCATCACCACCCTAATCTTCATCCCCATCATCCCCATCATCATCATCCCCATCTCCAACAACATCATCATCACCATCATCACTAAATTATTATTTAATTTAATCGTCTACACCAAATAATCGCTAACCTTTAAACTGTGACATCTTCCACAACAATCCAATCACGAAACTATCCACCTAGCAACCAGGACATTACATGGCAACCACGACATCGCAACGCAAACACAAAACGCCTTGACCGAGGTTTCCTTTTAAAGACTCTTCTCTCTCTCTCTCTTTCTCCCCATCTCTCATTCTCCCCATCATCATCTCTCTTTTTCCACATCTCTCTTTCTCCCCATCATCATCTCTCTTTCTTCCCATCATCATCTCACCGCATCATTATCTCTTTCTCCAAAATCTTGTTTCTATTACAATCTCCACAACATCATCATCATCATCATTTTTCTTTCTCTCTGCCATCATCCTTCCGCATCATTATCATCTTTCCATCTTCATTGGCGAGCGGGTTGGCTTAGATGGTGAGTCGTTAGACCTGCAACTTAAAGGTCGTCAGTTCGAATCTCTGTTCAGCCAACCGTGAGCCATCATATAGGATGCGGTGTTTCACGACTTATGTCGTGTGAGTGGCGCCTCAGTTGCGTGCCTTGGCGCATTATAAATAGGAATATAATTTTTTAAAATCATAATCATCATTCTACTTTTTCTACTCATCATCCTCATCCTCATCATCATCATTGTTTTCATGATTATTATAATCTTTATCCTCATCATCATGGCCATCATGTTCATCATGGTAATCGTGAACATTGTCATTATCATCATCATCCTCATCATCATCATCATCATCACATTATCATCATCATCACATCATCATCATCATCGTCGTCATCATCATCATTATCATCCTTTCCCTCTCATTACTTTTCCACTTCATCATTCCTTTATCCTTCTACGCCTCATCATTATCATAATCACCTTCACGCCATCATCATCATCAACACTATCATAATATTTAAATATCAGAAGCATCAACAATAAGTAAACTTAAGTTACGAGAATTAAAAAAACAAAATGTAAATATAAGCAAGTTAAAGCAGAAAAAAAAGAAAAAAAACTGAAATAAAAACAAGTGCAACAATAATAACCCAAATAAAATAAACAACAACAATCCCCCCCCCTTCCTCCCATATGACGTAGCAACCAAGGGAGAAGGGATGGTGACAGTGAAGTGGCGTTTCTTTACGGGTGCTGAGGGAGGTTGGCAGTATTGCCGGCATACATTTTAGCCAGAGTATCCAGTCTTTCAATAATGATGCAATAAACACTCATGCAAGGTAATAATGATAATCACAATTTTAAGAATGCAATATTATTATTTTTTTACATTTTATTATTATTATTTATATATTTATTTTTTTTAAATAATTATCATAATCATCACGTTTCTAAATATTTTTATCTTAAAAATTAAATATTTTAATGCAATCCAGTAAATGAAATTATAATTTAATTATCATTTAATTTATGTTTCATATTCAAATGACTTATCGCCTAAGAAACATAGGCAGTGTAAACTTAATGATTTCATTTATGTGGATAAGCCTGTCCAGTGCTTTTACTGCATGCAGTGAATTAACATATCAGGTTTTATTTTCTCAGTATTTGCATTTCTTTCAACCCTTCCTCCTTTCTTGCTTCCTTCTTCTCTCTCTATCTTCCTATCTATCATCTTCTATTTACAGCCCGTTGTCTACCCCTATCTATCATCTTTTATCTACTACTCTTTTTTCTACCCTTCCATCTCTCCACTTCTCAACCTTCCTTCACCCTCTTTTTCTCTCTCCCCCTCCAATCCCTCCTTCCCCTCCTTCAATCCCTTCTCCCCATCAATCCCTCCCTCCTACCCCCCCCCTCCAATCCCTTCCATCCCCCTCCGAAGCAATCATCATCAAATCTGATTGGTGGGATCGGCAAGGATAGAAGATGAGGTCACTTATTGGTTAGAGATTCCTTGAGCTATTTATAGCCTCATTCCTTTTTTGAATCAATTTCATTGTTTGAATTTGATATGATGGTGGAGTGATCGAAGGATCGGGATGTGGATAAATGCAGTGAAAATATATTAATCGTGAAAGAAATGCAAGTTGAATAATTGTATTAAAAAATTAATTTAATTTTATTTATATTTTATTCAAAAAGTAAATTGTAAGAAAAAAAATTTAATCGTAAAAATGGATAAAAAGAACATTAAAGAAGAGGAAGAGGAAGAGGAAGAAGAGGAAGAGAAGGAAGAGGATGACGCAAGGCAAACAAAGACTAATCCTGGCACTTCAAAACGCCAATATCTTGTCTTATTTAGAGTCTTCGCTTATGATTACGTCACCCAAGTCTTTCCGCTTCGTGTGAAATGATGATACAATTTAACGCTTCGCCATCTTTAATTACATCTAGGACTCTTCGAGAGCTTCTTCTCATCATCATCATCACCAATCATCAACCCCATCATCATCATCATCATCACCTTCGTCCTCATCACCAATCATCATCGTCATCCCCATCATCATCATTACCAACACCACCACCTTCGTTGGCATCATCATCCCCATCATCATCAAGAACCAATTAGGGGATACTTTATGACGTCACAAGCTCCTTCCGACCTCACACAAGTCATCCCTTGATCACGTCATTTACTCTATCGAATTAGCACATTTCATCTTGCGCATCATCATCTTGCCATTATCACCATCATCATCATCATCATCATCACCATCATAATCATCCTCGTCGTCGTCATCATCATCATCATTTCCATCATCATCATCATCGCATTCATCATCAGCCTTCCAATTTCTCTCTAGAACAACCTCACTTTAAACCACTGAAACAACAACATGTTTCTTTTCTCTCCAGCACTCATTCACGCATCCCACCTTCAAGCATCAACTCTCCATTTACTGCCTTATCATCCATCTATCCTTCCACTTACCCATCTATCTTCCCACTCAACCACCTACCCACTCGCTTAACCATTTACCCACTTACCCACTTATCCCTCCATTTTAGCACCTACCCACTCCCTAACCTACCAATCTGCCCATCCACTCATACATCCATTCTTCCACCCACCCTTCTACTTACCTATCCATCCTCCTTTCACTCACCCACCCACCCATTTACCTATCTATCCACTCACCCAACTCCCCAATCTTTCTTTCACACACACACACCCCCATCTATCCACCAACCCACTTTCTCACTTCTCAAACCATTCTTTTCCCACCCACCCAGCCACTCACCCATCCCAACCACCCACCCAACCAACAACCCATCCAACCAACTACCCATCCCTACCACCCATCTAACCACCCATCCAACCAACCATCCATCTAACCACCCATCCCAACCAACCATCCATCTAACCATCCATCCCAACCACTCATCCCAACCACTCATCCCAACCACCCATCCCAACCACTCACCCAACCACCCATCCCAACCCACCACTAACACATTTTACAGGCAACTATCAGAATGAAAAGTGTTCAATAAAGAGATAAATCCGTGTGGAATTACGTCGGAGTTTTGGGGACGATAGACAAAATCTTACGCTCAAAAACTATGAATAAGAACTTCCGGAATAAGGATACTATCATCATCATCATCATCGTCATCATTCTCATCACCATCATCGTCATCATCGTCATCATCATTCTCATCATCATCATCATCGTCTGGGTGGCCTATACTGCAAGAAAAATAGTGATACCATTTAATAATTTTGTCAATTGAAATTTAATTAGATTTAAATTATATATAAAAAAATTATATTAAACATTAAAAAAATTTAATTAAAAAAAAGTGTTCCAGAAAAAATTATAAATATTTTAGAAGAGACTATTTGCTGGCCAAATGATTTGCATCCATCAATGCATCGATCTATCCAAGCTTAAAGAACCTTTTCTCTTCATTCACTCATCCATCCTTTAATCCAACGACATCCATTCAACTTTTATCCGTCGTTCATCCATAACCCGTCATCCAATGATCCATAATCCGTCTATTCATTACCAATCCATTGATTGCTCCATCCTTCACCCCTATCCATCCCTCAACTATCAATTATCAACCCATCCTATACCTATCATTCATCCATCATCTGTCCATCATTTTCCATCATTCAATCGTTAATTGATCCATCGATATACTAATCCCAATCCCACATCCATTCCTCCGCTATCCATTCACCCGTCTCTTCCTTCAGACACATCTTCTTTATAACTAAACAGACAAATCAAGCATACTCCTTAATCTTCTCTTAAACCATTTAAGTCACCCGTCGACCAATCTACCATGGACACGATCCTGGGGTCCGGACCCCCTCCCCCACTTTTGGTTTTGGGGGGGTCCATCCTAATGTGGACCCCCCTTCCCCACTTTTTTCAACACAAAATCTTTTTAAAACTCTTGTTTTGATACGAGCATAATCGTCACCCATGGCATAAAACAGAATGTTTATATATTAATACATTGTGAGAATGTGTAGTTATAGTGATAGCTGTTTAAAACCAAATTATTCTTTGCTTACTCAAATACTCGTATCAAAATAATAGTGTTAAAATGTTTTTTTTTAAGTGGGGGAGGGTTTGGACTCCAAGACTCTTTCAGAATCACCGCCCCTGCTAGGTAGGAATCACCGCCCCTGCTAGGTAGGATCCCACCAAGATTTGCAGCAGATCACCGCCATTCAAACCTACCCCCATTTGTCTGCCCCTCACCAACCCCTCACCAGCCCCTCACCAGCCCCTCACCAGCCCCTCACCAACCCCTCACCTGCCCCATCCCCAAGATGGCAAACAAAGACCACGAATACATACCCTCATCCATCTCTCACACTCTTTACACAAAAGGCACTCCATCAACCTAATAATCTACATTAGCATCTTTCTAATTAACTCTTTTTGTATTCTCATTCTCATCATTGCCATCATCATCATCACCATCATCATCATGATCATCATCATTGTCGTCATCATCATCATCATCATCGTCATCATCATCATCATCGTCATCATCATCATCATCATCATCGTCATCATCATCATCATCATCATCATCATCATCATCATCATCATCATCATCATCATCATCATCATCATCATCATCATCATCATCATCATCATCATCATCATCATCATCATCATCATCATCATCATCATCATCATCATCATCATCACCATCATCATTATCATCATCACAACCACGGCTTAGATCTCGAAAAGTGTTCAATTTTTTAGCACCTTAAAGTTAAAAACGACTTCAGAGTTCAAAGCATTCGACAATTAAGGCTTACATCATAATTGTGGTCTCAAAAGGATGCTCATGAAAAGATAAAAATGAAGTTTTTTGCAGAAAAATAAAAAAACATTTTCAAAACATTTCCAAAACTCCATATATTCAAGCAAGAGCACTCAAAAACGATCCAAAACTAATTTTAAGAAAAAACATCTTGCTTAAAACCATAAAAAAAGAATTACTATTTCATTAAAAGTTTTAAGAAAAAAATGAAAATACTATTTTCTTGATTAAAAACGATTTACTGAGATCTGATAAAACGAAATATTTGTGGAGAGATGTCAGTGCATTTGGCCATACCCCCCCACCACTCATTCCCAACACCCTTTCTTCTATCCCTCCTCGACCACCCTATTCCATCAACTCCATCCATCACCCTCCACCACCACCCTAGCACATCAGCTCCATCCATTACCCTCCACCACCACCCTATCACATCAGCTCCATCTCAACACCAAACTTCAAGTTGTCGAACGTTTCCATCTCTTTTTAAATTTTATTTTCCAGATTTATTTTCACAAAAACATCTCAAACTTTCTCCTTCTCACACGAACCTTCTATCTCTCATCCCTCTTCTATCCCTCCAGTCCCTCCACAGCCTCCGTTCGCACCATCTCTCCCTCCCACACCCCCTTTCTCCATCAACCTTTCACACCACCTTCCCTTCCTCCATCAACCTCTTCCACACCACCTTCCTCTTTCTTACCCTCAACCTCTCCCACACCACCATCCCTCCCTCCCTCCCTCAAGCACCAAGCTCTCCTACCAGAGGTGCCACTCTTATCATTCTTAATCCATCTTTATAATCTCCCCATGACCCCCTCTTTGTTTTCATGACATCCTTTTCCGCTTTTTTACAAATATTTTTTTGTTTTTTTACCATTTATTTATTATATTATTTTCTTTTTTGGGAATTTTTCTTTTTTTCCCGTGTTTTCATAGGTTGCTACGTTCATAATGTCCGAATATATCATTCGCACATTTTTGTTTCATTCTTTTTAATGATATTCAGAGATATTTTTTTCTAGACTATTTTTTTAATGATAAAAATGATTTTTTTATTTTTAAACAATTATTATTTTTACATTTTAAAATGGCGAAATTTTATTTTCTACAAAATATTACTTTCCCATTTCGTTTTATTTTCCTGAAAGACGCCTTTTGAATTCATTCATCACCTTTATCACACTTCCAGATCTTTTACTCATTTCTTTCCACCATTCATTCATTCATTCTTTTTCAGGATTTTTTTTTTTTTTCTTCATCTTCTTTCTATTTTTTTCCATCTTCTATTTATCCAATCTTCCATTCATCTTGAAATGGATCCATTACATTTTCCGTTCTTCAAGATTTTCCCATTTTCTTTTTTTATCACCTTCGTCATCATCACCTTCATCATCATCATCATCATCAGCATCATCATCATCAGCATTATCATCATCAGCACCCCCATCTTACTATTATTTTCTTCGTTTTACATTTTACAAATGACAATCAATATCACCATATTCCTCATGCTTTCATAACCTCCATTCTTTTTTCAGAATTTTCATTTACCAGCGTACTTTCTCCGACCATCACATAACCATTATGACTTCAACTACCCTCTCCCTTCCTCCTTCACCAACAACACCCCTCTCCCACCAACACCCCCTTCCTTCCACCAAAACCCTTCTTCCACCACCATCACCTCTTCCTCACACCACCTTTCTCTAATCACAACCATTATAATCTCCAAAGGCAATTCCTCACAGACGATATAATTTAATTTGTAGCTACCTTACCCCTCACAAAGTCAATCTACTTTTGCAGTCAAATGTTTGCTCAAGCCATAAAGCTCAAATACAAATTAATATAATGGACAAATTATAAGAAATATTTTTATATAATAATAATAGGGTGCTTTATTCTGATGATTTTATGATTACGAATATTCATTTTATCATGTTTACAATAAATATTAATATATATTTTTAAAATTAATTATATTTTTCAAGAGGTTGCATTACAATATTGCCTTTATTGTGTTGTTTGAGTGATGAAATACATTTATAACAGAATTTCTTCAACTGGCTCGTTGGTCTAGGGGTATGATTCTCGCTTAGGGTGCGAGAGGTCCCGGGTTCAAATCCCGGACGAGCCCAATTTTTGCTTAGATTGAAGTTACTGCCCATTCCAGTGGAAAAAATTCATTCTTTAAAGAGGGGAACCCTTTGAAATTTATAATTATTACTATTTTTACATAAAAATTTCAGTAATTTCTTTATCTTTGTATTGCTTCTAAACTTGATTTTTTGAAATACAACTTAATTCCTATAACAATTTATTTTTAAAAAACATATTTTGAAATGAAATAACTTAATTTTTCTAATCCGACAACGGAAAATATAACTGAAAACATTGAGAAAATCTCACGGAACTAATCAGTTCCTGATTAAAAATTTAAAAAAACATTTATAATTTAATTAAATCAAAATGCAAATATTTATGATCAGAAATAAAAATGTAATAGGTGTCTAATAAGAAAAAATATGTAAAGATGAGTGAAAGAAAATCATATAGGTTTAAGCATAGTAATACTATATATACTGTATATACTATATTACATGGGTTTAAGCTTCAAAAAACTATTTCTTAGTTATAATCAAAATGATCACTTTTATGAAAACAAATAATTTCAAAACGAGATAAATTTGAAAATAACAAAAGAAGAAACAAGTTTTCTTTCCCACAACTAATTCCCCACTTTTACCTCTTTTTTTAACTCCTTCCAACCAATTGCACCCCTCCCCCTCACTTTACTCCCACCATCACTTCACCAACCCCCATTATCTACCCACCATCACTCCACCAACCCCTATTATCTACCCACCATCACTTCACCAACCCCCATTATCTACCCACCATCACTTCACCAACCCCCATTATCCACCCACCATCACTTCACCAACCCCCATTATCTACCCACCATCACTCCACCAACCCCTATTATCTACCCACCATCACTCCACCAACCCCCATTATCTACCCACCATCACTTCACCAACCCCCATTATCTACCCACCATCACTTCACCAACCCCCATTATCTACCCAACATCACTTCACCAACCCCCATTATCTACCCACCATCACTTCACCAACCCCCATTATCCACCCACCATCACTCCACCAACCCCCATTATCTACCCACCATCACTTCACCAACCCTCATTATCCACCCACCATCACTCCACCAACCCCCATTATCTACCCACCATCACTTCACCAACCCCCATTATCCACCCACCATCACTCCACCAACCCCCATTATCTACCCACCATCACTCCACCAACCCCCATTATCTACCCACCATCACTTCACCAACCCCCATTATCCACCCACCATCACTCCACTCCTCCTCCCCCTATTCCTCCCACCATCACTCCACCAAAAAAGGCGCGTCTAAAACTGAATAACCCGTGGCCACCCCCCCTTCATTCACTCCCACCCTTTTCGTTCTCAATAAATACCCCGCTTCTTTGTTCTTGAGAATTTGACCTGCTTTGCTGGATGGACGGATGGATGGATGGGTAGATTGATGGATAGATGGTTGCATGGATGGATGGATAGATGGATGGATGCATGAATGGATGGAGAGATGGATGGATGCATGGAATGGACGTATTGGATTAATGGATAGAAGGTGATATTTTATAATAGAAGTAAAGAATATTCAATTTAATGATAATGACAAACTATGTACCCAAGCAGATATCCATATATCCCTAGCTCTGAAACCATGGGAACAAAACCACCACCACTACTATTACTATTACTACCATCCTCCTCCTCCTCATCTTCATCCTCTAAGCTTTCCACCATGGGAATGTTGTGGATGACTAAGGGATTTATCCTATCCATCATTATGTAAGCCGATCTTTCCTTCAATAATAATAATTATAATAATAATAATTTTTTACATAAAAATATTATTAATATAATGAGATCACTAAAAACTAATAATAATAATATTATTAAAAAAAACTATAATTTTGGAAAAGTGTAATATTTTAAAATATAATTTCAACAAATTAAATTAATAATTAAAAAACGTATTAATAATAATAAAAAAGGCTGACGTCAGATTGACGAATTTTCTGTAAGAGTTTCCTTACATCATCGTCATAGTAGTTGTTGCCTGCGTGGTGTTGATAATGATTACTTAATAATTATTAAATAAAATAAATAACATTAATATAAAATAGATAAAAAATATAATAAAATAATTATTACAAAAATAACAGTTATTGATATAATTAAATAATATTTACATTATTAAATTGTCATGGATATTATTATCATCATCATCATCACGATTGCCACAACCACAATCATCATAATCATTATCACCACCCCAGCCACACTCATCATCATCATCACCTCCTCCTTCCCTCTGCGGCTTGATGACGTACTTGGATGGTTGCTGAATCGCCATCTCCAGCGCTGCCTCCCCCTCTTCTGACTGTTCATTCATCCATTCATCAATCATTCATCCATTTATCAATCATTCATTATTCCATTCATTCATCTATTCAATCATTCATTATTTAATTTATTCATCCATTCAATCATTCATTATTTAATTTATTCATCCATCCAATCATTCATTATTTAATTTATTCATCCATCAATCATTCATTATTTCATTAATTCATCCATTCAATCATTCATTATTTTATCCATTCATCAATTCAATCATTCAACTATTCGATCAATCATCCATTCATTTAATCATTCATCCACCCACCAACCCACCCACCTTATCAAGAGGGTACTGGCCTGCGAACACCTCCCTCATGGCATCCGCAAGCCCACCTTCATCCCCCACAAACCTCTCCAATACACCCTTACTGGCCAACACCTGATCATTATCATGATCATAATCGTCATCATCATAATCAACATCATCATCATCATAATCATCCTCATCACCATCATCATGACCTGTTGAACCTTCTTAGTACCAGCCAATTGCAGGCCAACACTGGGGCACATGATGGCCTTTGACCTTCGAGTTAATGACATCATTTGTAACTTAACGAATAAAGTAACGATGCCCTTCAAGTTAATGACATCATTTGTAACTTAACGAATAAAGTAACGATGTACTTCAAGTTAATGACATCATTTGGAACTTAACGAATAAAGTAACGATGCCCTTCAAGTTAATGACATCATTTGGAACTTAACGAATAAAGTAACGATGCCCTTCAACAACTTGTCCTCCCATTAACTTTTTTACTCCATTCCGCCAATCGAAAACTACTTTACCCTTTAACCCAATCTCACCCAACCAAGATAACCTATCTTCCCACTGTCCCAACCACATTCAAACGCATATAACTATCTTCCCACCCAACCAATCCACGATTCCCCATCCCCAACTTTACCACTCTCTCCCCCTCCCTCCCCCTCCCACCTACCTCTCCATCATCAGCCTACACTGCCACCCCCCCTCACAACCCTCTGGTGTGTACCAAGTTCTCATATACACCACAGCCACCTCCTTGTCGTCCCTATGATGGTTATGATGATGATAATGGTT